>JAAGNO010000565.1:68467-78895 GCA_033439905.1 Ceryle rudis | reverse complement strand
GGCAGCTATTTAAACAAATTCACTCAAGGACAGTGCTGGGCACACACAGCCGTGCTGCTTCTTTCCAGACTCAAAATGTTTCTGTGCATCTAGCCCACGGGTTTGCTGTATGGAAGGACACAGAATGCTATTTCTAAAAAAAAAAATTAAAAAAAATAAAAAATATTCAAATAAAAAAGAAAATGTGAGTCTTTGTTATTAATAACAATATAATCCTGTTTAAAAGCACAGCTATAAGAAGATTATAGTTCAGTCTACTTAATTTTTTTCCTGATACTGCAAGTAAACAACCGCCGTGTATTTATGCATCCTAAAAGAAAGACCTTAGCTGTCAAGCAGAAGGACCTACGCACGGAACTCTCTGCAAAGACTTAATTGAAATCAGAGCTGACACTGTGATCCCAGCAATCTTCGTACGCCCTAAGCCGGAGCTCTGTTCTGGCTGACCATGCAGCCCACGTCACCGCGCATTAGCTTCACATAACACTTGCACAGCAGTGAAGTGTTTCGTCCTTTTGTGCTTGCCTTGGGCCACAGCCTCCTCTCACGTACATCAAACCAACTCCACTGGACACTCCAGAAATTTAACAAGCAAACTGAGGATCCTGACTGAATCTGACAGGGAATCTGTGGGATCGTTATCAAATACGAGGGAGTAGGGGGGGTGGGGAAGAGGAGGGAGAGAAGAAGAAATCTGCTGGCAGGCTGTTTTAACTGGCATTTAGATATTGTAATGGACATCACAATTTTCCTGTTCTGCCAACGATTTTAGTGTCAAAAAGTAAGTACACGTACAGCTATCTACTCAAAAGACCGCCTGCGAGAGCTGTGCCCGTCCTTCACGTAGCAAAAATAAGCTGATTTTACATATATGATAAATCTTTCACTTCAAAACGCCTACAACCGTACACAAGTTCTCACCTACTTACAACAGAAGCAGGAAAGCCAGAGTTAATTGACTCTGTCACGCTATGGATGTAAAAAAGCAACTCTTAACTACTGCAAACCACATACACACTCCTACATCGCTAAATAAAACTCACAGCGCTCCAGTTTAAACTGCAAATTAACAATGAAAAAAAAAAAAAAAATCCCCATCTGAAATATCACATCAAGTTGGCAGCCCCGCTCAGCTTGATCTCTCTTGGCCAAAGAATTTCACTAGCTTGTAACATTTAAACATAATCTGACAGCAAATGAGGCTTCCAACTGAAAATTACCAAGAGGCTGGGTTTCGCTTCTTTTCAACCCCCCGAGAGGAATATAAAACAACTGGAAATATATCCGGTTGGAAGTTTACTAAATGATATACTCTTTATCCCGACAAGAGGCGATTAGCAAGCATGGCCAACAGATCAGTGATACTGATCTTTTCATTTATTGACTTTTATTTTCTCCTCCTTGCTTATTTGATACTCGTATTTTGATACTCCAGGCCTGTAAGAGGCCTTTGCCTCTGAGCACAAAACATTACAATTACTCCAGGTATTATTTCGCTGGCATAAAAATCCAGATAAAGTGCATTTAAATTTCTACAAAGCCTATCTAGGCTGTTTAAAGAGAGTAGCAAATAGGGAGGCAATCCCAGGATAGTAACTGCGGATGTAACTGCTCTGAGCTACCCCCTTAAGCTGTCTTACAGGAAAACCATCGCCTGTATCAATCTTGATGCTCCTTACTTTCTGATCACAGCTTTCTGTGCAGCTCTAATTCCTGATCCAAATGTACGTGGCAACTCAATCCACCACCATCAGCACTACACGGGTCGTGTCCCTCTTGGAATCACCTTTCGACGGAATCGTGGCAACGACTGTTTCCCCTGAAATTAATTCTACAGGCACAGGAAGATTGCCCTAGAATTTTGCAGAAAGTATCACGTGAGAAGTAAAATACATTTTGATTTCACAAATAATAAGCAGTATTTGTATTCTGTTGTGTTTGGGGGGTTTTTTTTGGTCCTTATTTATTGCACTGAACCATTAGAACATTCAAATTGTGAATGAGCAGCTTCTTTCTACTAACAATTCTTAGAAAGGATTTCAATTCTCAAGTAAATGCACCGCCTCTGCTTTAGTTAAAAATAAACAATGCTAGCATTTAACCTCCAGCTCCAAAACGTAGTTTCAGCCATGACACTAGTGGCTTTTGCCTGTGACTTCAGAAAGAAAGAAATATTAGGCCAGTGGTTGTACTTCTGGAAAACTATTGATATTTTAATTTATGCAAGATTTAAATCAATCAAGTTCCCCCCTTGAAACACGAGAAATCATTTCGCCACAAATGCCAATCTTTCTCAAGACAGAAGAGTAAGAGGCAGACAAATTATTTAACAAGTAGCTCATTTCCACTCGGCTATCTTTCAGCAGAAAGCAAGAGCTTCGTACCGCACTGGGAAAACAAGTTTGATAAACAGTGGTTTACACCTCAAATTCCTCTCGTTCCCAATGAATTGTCAGCAAATCTGTAAGGCAATACATACTTGTTCTCACCACTGTCATTTTTTGCATTTGACAAAAAACTGGTTTGAATGTCTTCCCTTTGACAAGATGTCACCATTGCAATGCTATATTTCTTCAGCGTTTCAAACAAAAAAAACCCACCCTACTCAACTTCCTCTTGGTCTCTCTCTGTTTTAAAATGCCTTTAACATGGCGTCAGCCACAAATTAGTCCAAAAGACTTAAAATTTACTGCGGCGTTTCCTCCTGCTCACTGCACAGCCAGCAGGAGGACAAAATGCCTATCCCAGACTCAGCACCGCTGCTCCCACCGGTGCCAACAGCAGCTTCCAAGACAAGGTTACAGACAGTATTTAGCACTTACACACGTGCAGCGACCTCCTAAATTGTCCTCACACTCAGCATTTCCAGCATAATCAAGTCAAAGATCCTAATGACAGTATTAACTGACAGCTTCTCCTTATTGCACCCATTACAGAACTACAGAGGTGGCAACGTCCTCTCCCTGCCCGGTATCCTCAGCCAAGGACACCTTAAATCAACAATGTTAATGTACAGATGTTCATTTACATCAGAGAGGTTTAGAAAAAAAAGTCATTCAATATATGAACATTAATATTAAAAGGATTATACTAGAGGCAAATGTTCATGAAATCACAGCATGTTCAGGGTTGGAAGGGACCTCCAGAGATCAGAGTCCAACCCCGCTGCCAAGGCAGGATCACCTAGAGAAGGTCGCGCAGGAACGTGTCCAGGTGGGTTTGGAAAGTCTCCAGAGACGGAGACTCCACAACCTCTCTGGGCAGCCTGTTCCTGTGCTCCATCACCCTCAAAGAAGTTCCAAATAGGTTAAATCCCCTTTTGGGTATTTCAAGACAGACAGACACCCCCCTCCACACCATTTCTGTGTGTCAGGAGTCCACGTCCACGCTGTACGGTGGGGGTTTCACTCAGAACAGCACAGGGTGTCACTGGGTCTGCTAGCAGGAGACGCTGCTCTCAAACACCTAACGGGGTAAGCAAAGAAGATGACAAAATTAAAGTGCTGGCAAGACTAAGGAAAGGTTCTTTGAACTTACTGCTTGCTCAATTCTCAGCAACTCTTACTTACTTAGTTCAAAGCACAGTGATGACTCCTTCCTGTAACAGTCTCAGCCTAGCGCTGTCTGCAAGGCAGCGGAAGCGTTTGGGAGAGGACTGACCCCCTCCCAAACTATTATGAAATAGTAAATGAGAAAAGGACTTATGAACACGCTCCAGTGACGAGCCAAAGAACAGGGCTCCTCGCACGCTTCGCTAAGAGAACACTCGGAAAGCAGAGGTCACAGAAATACTTGTTTGCACACTATATTTGTAAATAAGTTAACTGGGGTAAAAGTTACAGGATCAAATACATGCAAGCTTAATTAGGAGGAAGAAAATTAATTACCTTTTGTTTGGCTTAATTTTAAACTAGAAATTAAGAAAAAGAAGTAGAGGGACAGGCATCATCCTGTAGCTGCTTAATAAACTCTTTTGTGTACCAAAGCAAGATGTGTGTGTGAATATATGTACGAAATAAAGAGGGTCTTGTAATCCATCACTCCTTAGAAGCATTAGATCAATTTTCAAAGAAATTAAATATTCAATAAAATAATACAGAAAGCTCCACAGACATTTTTAAACACAACATTTAAAAAGTAAAATAATACAAAAAAAAAAAAAAGAGTACATAATGTATTCTGTACTCATAATGCTTAAGAATGATACCTTCCAAACTCTGAGATGCTCATGTCAAACAAGTGCACACTAAAACCCTGGAACACATAAAAGCTTTTCAGTGGAAGCTGTTAATTTAGTACTGGCTGGCTGCCCAGTGGATACCAGAACACGTTTTAATCCAAACAACAGAATGGGAGGGAGGAAGCTCAAAGGCAATTTCAAATCTATCAAGTTTGAAATATTACTTCAATACAATAACAACGTTTTCACTTTGGGAGTTCTGCCAGAAAAAGAATAGTTACCCCCAGTAACTCTTGCTCTTTGGTGTGTTATTTTCAGAGCAGGAGCCCCCGTGCACCACCCACCCCCCCAGTCGATGCCACCCGCCTTTTCCATGGCTAGAAACACCAGGTAGCATTCAACGTCTGCGAGAACCAGGGACATCTGTCAGATGGATCCCACTGCAGCTTGCTGACAAGAAGCATCCTGCCATGGTGTTACCAGTGATGAGTTACAGATTCACTGGTCCAAAAGGTAGTGGAGTACCCTTCTCTTGACGCTGGCATATGACCCAAGAATTACCATCAAAGAATAAAGTGCTTGCTAGCTCACCTACTGCAGGCTTTCAGATTCCTGAAACAAGCAGAGTAAATTTTGACGCGAAGCTGCCAAGTCTCCCCAATAGTTTGCTGTGCTCATCAGACAGAGACGGAAGAAATTTCAACAGCTCTTTCATATTCCTTAAAGTCTACCAAAACCATCGGCTATAGACACTTGGCACCAGAAGCTAAACAGTAAATTGGATGGAGATAGTCAATCAGAAAAAAATACTGATGGGAGCCCAGAGAATCAAGTTTGCTGCCACTCTATCTGTCATGCCTCAGCAGGTCAAGCAGCACAGGCTGTGTGCACACCCCAACCAGCACAAGCATTAAGTGGTTTGTCACACCAGATGACACAAAGTGTGGATAGCAAAACACACAGGGAGAAGAGATTCACCTAACAAGGAAGCAAAAGGCGGTTGCAATCTTATTTGCAAGGTACAATCTTATTTGCATTGCCCAATTTAATCCAGTTTAACGGTTGCCTTTTTTTTTTTCATAACTAAATTACTCAGCAGAAAAGAAAAAAAAAAACCCAACCCAAACCTGAGAGGAAAGCTTTGGGATGAGTATGCTGTTGTAAGGGGTGTACATTCATCTTTTCATGACTATTAGAGAGCTTTTGCTGTTCATGGATCAGTTATTTATAGCTCATCTGGGCAGCATCCACATCTTCAATTCCGTAACAGCTTCCCTTGCCTTTTGAATTAAAAATTGAACTTTACTCCAACTAATTCTCAAGGGGAAAGCATTAAATGTGCCACATCCTGTTCTTTGTTTCAAAGCAGCAGTGTGAAATAATGTAAAGAGCTAACACAGCCCTGATGATTACTGCATATTTCATTAAGACTCCAACACTCTTTGTCCCACTTAAAGGCTGACTACAAGCTTTTGGCCATATGGAGTTAGTTAAGTAGACCCCGTGATTACTACTAAGAAAAATCTACAACACAGATTCTCAGACAACTCAGTATTATGACTACTAAACTTCCTTTTTTTTTTTTTTTTAAACCTTAAAAATTAATCAACCATCTCTAGAACGCCTGTAAGCCCCAATATATCAAAACTGATTATATAAGGACTCAAAGAAACCAAACAGAGGTGCAATGTGCTGGATTTATTTCTGCACATCATTCTTAGTAGGTTTGGGGAAACCTACCACTTCAAACTCAGAAAGTAGCCATCTTTTATAGGGCCAAAATCCACAGTTGAGAGCTGATACGCGTTTGTGACGGGTCACCTTAACCGTGAGCTGCTGTAAGCTCAGTTACTTTTGTTGTCTGTCAAAACCTTCGAGCAATTCAGCTTCACCTGATCACTGTTTCACTCTATAAAATGGACAAATATTAAGTCACAAATGAATTCATGACCAAACAAAAATTTCATCTGGAGCATTATAAGAAACTCTTTGATGAGTCCACATCTTGCAGCCGAAGCCCTCCTGTCCATCCCAGACAATAACATCATTTTCTCCTGCTCCCTACAGACACGCATCACCACGAGTTTGTTTATTTTGACTGCCCAGATAGATTTGATTAATTGGAGCATGTTTGCACAGCATTTGGGGAAGGAAGACACTGTTCATAATGTAGTCTCTGTTGCCAATCATATTTTAGAGTGGATCTTTTGAAAGCAATCCTTTTAAAACGACTCATCCCCTTCCAAAAAACAGACATAAGTCCTATTTGCTGCTCAACTTTGTAGTCAGGACTTTGCTAATCCAAAGATACAAAGGAAACTACAGTCTAGATGACAACAAGAGAGTTAATAAATAAAAGGTCTGGGGGGGGGCGGGGGGAAATAAAAAGTTTTTTCACGTCTTACCTAGAATTTCTTCTTTTCTTCCAGAACCACTTCTCTCCCCTTACCTTGTCTCAAGTACCAACGTACCCACCAATGTCTCCCGGTTTACAGAAAACTCCAGCCAACCTGTTCCCTATCCTTCAATATCAAACGCTCAAGTTTAATATCATTTTTGCACTTATGCTCACAGTAGTGGCTCTTATTCCCACCGTAAACATTACATTTGGCTGCACAGGAGAAAGGAAGTTTTTAAGGTGATGGAAAGAGGAATGAGGCACAAGTGCCGACTGCAATGTTCACATTCAACCACTTCCCTAACCCCAGCTTCAGCAGCCTGACACCATCCCACATGCTCAAACCTTCCCATGTTCTACAGTCACCCTCATCTTGACCCAGCGGAGTCAGAGTAGGAGGTGAAAGGGGGAAAAAAAAAAAAAAAACAAACCAAAAAAAACCACACAACACCCCAAAACAAATCTCTCATTTCCTCCAGAACCCAAATAATGAAAACTCCAGAACAGAACAATATCTACCAGAGGAAAAGCACCACCTACGACTGCCCATACACATGCAGTGGAGATAAATGTGCTTGGTATTTTTAATCTCATTAATTTCAACGTAAGTTGCCCCACGTTTGAAAAATCTCCAGTATAGCATAGTACCACTCGCTCTCATCAGTTAAAATAGCCGAATCTGATTATTTAACCACGGAGGATTTCTGCACTGTTCTCAATCTGCCAGGCTGTTGATAATATTAATACAGGATAATTAAAATTCTTGGGCTTAAAGATTCTTATTGGGTATTAGAACAGGATGTCTTTCCGTCCAGCAAACTTCGGATTGCATTTATCTTGTTTATTCAGGCCCTAAGATCTATAAAAGCAAGAAAACTGAAGGTTTCGGTGTAAAACACAGCTTTTTAAATTTATTTTTCTTTTTAAGTTTAATAATTATGACATCCACTAAAGTGGATTTTGTGCTGAGTACCTGCAGAAATTCCCTTTAAAGACGGGCTGCGCTGAACAGAATTCACATTTTCCAAACTGCAGTTCAAGTGATCTCATTTTCAGAGAAGTGGGTGGGCTTTTTTTTGTTTTGTTTATTTTGCTCCGTTCAAGCCTATTCAAAATGTCTAAAGAGGAGAAAGCTCTCCAAAATTATTCAATAAAATCAAACTAATCACACATTATATCGCTATACGTCAGGTGTTTTAATACCACCTCAAGGAGAATGGATGCTGATGTGTTAAATCATTTCCCTGAACAGGGTTCAGTGATGTTCCATTACCTCATGCCTTATTATAGTCCCGGTATTATAATGGATATTTAAAAGGAAAAAGTAAAGAATTTTATGCAGAAAAACAACACTTGCAGCATATGCAAAAGCGAGTTTCAGAGCAAGCACGGAATTAGCTATACAGATATTTTTTCAAGTTTGACAGTTAAGCCTTCTGTGCTTGTCATGCATATGCCACATTAGAAAAAATAATATTCTTATGTAGTAGCGAACACATGTTTATTTAATGGCATCTGCCCAGAGGGATGATGTATTTTCTAGTTAGCATTCACAGAACTGTTTCCCTCAAACCAAATCACGTTTGAAATATCTAGGTTAAAACCGATCTGGAATGGTTTGATTTTTGAGAACAAGATCTTTTTTAACTTTTGAGAAATCAAAAATAGGTGGAGGTCTTTTTATATATTTGTGGCTGTATTTATTATGCAGTAAAATATCCACAGCTGAAAAGAGAGAGAGGGAGGGAAGTTAAATAAAAATATTTTAACAATATTGTAACATTTATGAACAGATAATGTGGTTTCAACGAAAACACTGGGAAATTTTCTGCTGTCAGTTCCCCCCAAACCACATTGGCTGCCCTGATCTATGTATGTCTAGGCTAGAGCCACAGGAAACAGAAACTAAGACTTCAAATAAAACCAGTTTTTCTTGGGTTTTGCCTTGCATTTGTGGGAGATTTTGTGTGGGTTTGGTTTGGGGCGTTTTGCTTTTGGTGGGTTTTTGTATTTGTGTTGGGTTTTTTAAGAAAGCGATGGAATATTTATTACTTAGTGTATGTGATAAAGGAAATAATCAAAATGTAGAAGATAAAGCTGTTTGTGTAAGATGTATTCCTTTAAAAGATTAAAAAAAAAAAAGATCAGAAACAATGGGTAAGGCCCTAAAAATAAATTAAAATGAGAAATCCTGCCATTTATTCCTTCTCCTCTTGTTCACAAAGTGATGACTTTAAGTAACTCAACATTTGTGCTTCAGCAGCATCATCCATAGAGACCAAACAGGATGAATTCATTCATCTGAAGAAGATGCCTTTCACACCTACGACTAACACACACGTGTGCAGGCATGAAGAGTGTGACGGGATCATCCCAAAAATTCAAAGCAAACTAAAAGGTTTGCCCTGGTAAATAACAGATTTGGTTTTCACTGAGCCTGAAGCACCATCCCAACTTTCACGCTCCCCACCGATGGTTCAGCCACGTGGACATGTGTAGCTACTGCTAGAGCAGAGGGGGTTCTGTAGGCAGACCCCAGCCCCCACTCCACCAAACACAAGGGCGTCCGATATGTCAGGTTGGGGCACTTCGGAGATCTGTGGCAGAGAGACGTTTCTGCAGAAAACACCCTCAATTATTTCAGACTTTGGATGGAAGGAGTATTAAAAAAAAACCTTAAAAAAAATAATAATAAAATAAAAAGAATATCCAGGTCTCCTTTCCCTTCTATTTTTTTTTTTTTAAATCTGTTTATGTCAGTGGAAGGGAAATTGGTTCTGTTTTTAGAAAATACACTTAACCATGTCCTACCATCAGGCTAAGTGATTTCCATTCACTGTACTCAATTCCTTGCAGGAATTTCAGACACACCCTAACTCCAGCTACACTCCAGCTGTATTATCTGACAAACGAGACAGAAAGCCAACGTTCAACAGCATGACCACAGACTCTAATGTCGGCCATTCCTGTTTGGGCTCTCTTCCAGAGACAGTAAAAAAACCCAACCAACTATAGAAAGCTTCTGGAGCAGGAGCAATAAAACAACTCCTCAGGAGCAGAAGTCATCTGCAGATTTCTGCGGGCACACACAATCTGATAGTGGCTGCTCCACACGCCACCCTGCACAGGCAGGTGGGGCACACACCTTGGGAGAGGTGGGGACTGTAATTTGCTGTTGATTCAATCTGCTAAAATTAGGACTGAAAATTTCAGAGAAATGCGTAAGCGTCGCACAGAAGAAATGTGACCAGGTCGGGTTTACTCAGCCCTTGAGGCGAGCAACCAGACACTCTCCCCAGCCGGGAATCACTGCAGGGACCCAGCAGGCAGCTCTCTGGGAACACAGGTACTGCTCCCGCGCTGGTACCTAAAGGGGACCACAGAGATTCATCCCATAGGACAGCTTATCACATAGGAGAGCTCAGACCCCTACTTACACTTAAACCCCAGCATTTTATTTAGAACCCCACAAAATTTCTTATTAAATATATAAGAATTCTCATCTAAGATTGTTTTCCCGAGAGAGCAGAGCCATCTGGGCTGCGACAGCAATGATCGTACTGAAACACATTTCGGCCACAGCAGCAGGAAACCAGGGCGAAGAGGTTTTGTCTGAATTCTGTACAAGCACTTGAGACTCCATTCTTCTTAGTTTAGGGGCTGCTACACCGCAGATCCTCCGGGTATTTCAAGGTCTACAGCCCTACGGCTGAACATCCGTGTCACAACACGGGCTGAACGCGTGTTCTACCATTGCGTGTGACATCTGCTCCCCGGCTTCTACCGCCCGACCCCACGCTCCAGCGTTTTTCCCTCCCCCTATTTCTCTTCCAATCTGCCATCCCCCCTT
>JAAGNO010000565.1:38332-60977 GCA_033439905.1 Ceryle rudis | reverse complement strand
AAAAAAAGAAAAAAAAAAAAGGGGGGGGGTTGGGGCAGGACAGAGGGTGGCTTTTTGGTTGGGTTTTTTTTTTTGACAAAACCCAGCAAATGGTCTGTTGAAAACAGCCAGAAAAGAGTCTGTCCCGCCTCCATGCAAGCCTGCAGAACAGGCGAGTGCCAACAGCAGCGGTGCAGTCCCATTCAGCCGATGTATTTAATAGCTTTTTCATGCCTGGAATGATGTACAAGGCTGCTGTCCCCGGCGGATTGCCCTCCCCACAAAATGCTTACCTCACAGAAGCACACCATCTCAGAAAGCTGCTGCAACCTTTTAGAGATGTTATTGTTCAAGATACGACCTTGTTAGAAATCATTAAAAGAACCACTACCATGGCAAATTAATCTGAATTTGGGGGGAGAGGGGGAGTAAGAGATTTATTTTTTCTGAATTGCAGTAAAAGTACAGAGTGGAATTTTTGTAGGTTATGGAAAAAACCCTCCCGTTGTCTAATTCCTGAAATAACCAATAAAAATAGCTCAAATAGAAAATGACTGACTATCATAACTGTCAGATAAAGCTTTCAGGATTTGATTAAATGAAACTCAAAGAGATTTTTTTTTCTATAAAACAAAACAAGCTTTTCCTTCTGGAACAGTAGAAAATTTCTTAAGCTATTTGTAACAGAGTGTAGCTCTGAAGAAGTGTTCAACTTTATTTTTCAATATATTAAAACCACATGTTACTGCAGAAGAAAGGAAAGCCTAAACTTGGAAGAGGAAAAAAAAGAAATGATCTGCAAGATCCATTAAAAACCCATAGGTACAAAAGCGGTGCTGGATACTGAAGGCAACACAGCTGTGCAAAGCCATTTGAAAATCCTCCAAGTACGCGGAGAAGAAGATAACTTCAGAGGAAAGTTATTCTTCTATTCTAGTGCTTTAAAAAAAAAAACCAAAACCTACCTAAAATAAATAACAACTGTCATCTTTCTCACCACCACTGCGGATACACATCCACCCAGCGATGCCAGAGGTCACTGCCCTCAACAGCTCTGCACAATAGCAAGCATGGGAATGAAGATGGCTTCAGATGATGGGTTTAGAGCTGCCCGTGGAGCTCCCACGGACACACTTCTCATGCACTGCATCAGGTCACAGAATCATGGAATGTTAGAGGTTGGAAGGGACCTCAAAAGATCATCTAGCCCAACACCCTCTGCCAGAGCAGGATCACCTGGCTCAGGCTGCACAGGAACGCACCCTGGTGGGTTTTGAATGTCTCCAGAGAAGGAGACTCCACAACCTCCCTGGGCAGCCTGTTCCAGTGTCTGTCACCCAAAAGCCTAGTAAGAATTAATACCTAAATTGTATCCACATAAATACTACAAATTCGATACCTGAAGTGAACTAGATTTGGTGTTGCAAGCAAGCTTTCTAACTCCATGGAGCTAACAGAGCAGGGAAAGCCCAATTTGTCCCTTTTTCCTGGTGCTGAGCCGTTCACCTGCTCGGAGCTCAAGTGCAAGACTACACGAAGGTGGCTTGTAAACGCAAGGTGGAAGTACAACTAATAAACAACTCCCCCAGCCAACTCATTAGCTCCCTGTCACCTGTCACACGGATTCCACCAGTAATTCTCGTTCCCCCCCAGTTCCCTGACTACCTGGGGAGGAAAGAGCTCCCGGACCAGGCCCCCTGACAGGAAACAGCCCTGGAGCAGCAGATGCAGGCTGGCTGAGAGGAGGTGCCTTCTCTGCCAGAAATAACTCCTCCTAGCTCAAACACTTCAAACAATAACGTTTTGACTTTTTAAAGCACTGCCTAAAGAAAAAGAAGTACAAAGAGGGCTGGAAGGGCTGGTGCATTTATATCACAAAACAAGCTAAACCACAAACAAATCACCAAGAGTTTTAAGAAAGTCTTATTCTCATAAAAAGCAATTGTCAAGATTTGGAAGCTAAACACAAAAATAGGTTAAAAGAGCTTAGTCAAAAACCCACAGAGGAGACATTTTTTTTCTGCTGTTTGATAGAGCATAATAAATGAGGAATAATAAGAACATAATCATAGCAGCAGAAGGATAATAAATGAGGAATCCAAGAATGGCTGTAACTGTATTTTATAGATCACTGTTGCATGTTTGGTTTTCTTGCTTTGTAAATTGATATAAACCCAGGAATACGCTCCTGTTTATGTTCTGGCACCTCTGTACATTTTGTTTCCTTTTACTCCTGGAGAATGATATGACCTTTGTTTCCAAACCCATGAATCATGAATGAATAAATGAATGCCCCCAGGGCCTGATACTGTTTGTACGGCACTCCAAGCATCTCCTTTGTCATTCTCTATAAGGCCACAAACAAAAAAAAGGTGGAAGTGAGGTTACAGAAGACCAGTTTACTGGAAAGATTCACGTTTATAGTGCAAAAACTGCCTGTTACAGCTTCACCCCCAAAGAAGAACACAACAGTACGATAGCTAAAACACTGGAAAGCACTTTCATGAGTCCTACATGACGGTGGAGGCAAATTAGCTTGTTGTACATATTAAAAGCTCATCAGTTAAGCTCAAAACCTGTAGAAGTTGATGGACTGACACAGAGGACATGTCAGAATTGCAAAGCCCAAAGCTTCAGAAGGTTCAGTAGTACCACCAACTGCATTTCACAGATGTTACTTAACATGAAGTTTTAAGCTTTCAAGGAATATTTAAACCAACTTCTATGTACAGAACAAGGACAGCAAAGTATCCTATATTGTACAGTCTCTTCTACTTGAGAAGTTAATTCAATTCTGGGGCTTGCTGGAGAAGAAACTCAACTTGGACTAATCCAAAGAGATATTCCCTAAAACTGTCAGCCACTGCCCAAGAGAGGTAGCTGAATTTTGCTCATCAAGCCCTGTGAAGCCTACAGCTCCAATAACATCTCTGTCAGGGAATACAAGTGCAGACTGGATCCCAGAACAGGTAGCAGCAACGAGGAAAGTTGACCTGGCAACTACTAACTCCTCCAAAGGCTCTGCTGCAGCCGTAAGAAAGAAAGCGTTGTGTGCAGAGAAGCACAAAGCCAGAAGCACGGCTGCATTTTGTACCATTCATGACCTACTTTATCTTCCATTTTCTATGTCGTGGAGAGAAACTGGGGAGAAACCAGCCCACTGTAGACAAACCAGAAGGAAATGCAAAGTTGCAAATATTTCCACATAGTCTTGCCTGCAAACGTGAGGAAATTAATACTTTTCATACCTGTTTGCAGTTCATATTCCTCTTCCTTAAATGGAAAACACAAATACTTGCGTCTTGATTATTTTGTCAAGGAGACAAAAAACAGTTCTGCAAGTTTGAAACATGAAAATATGAGCTAAAGCAGAAGTGAATCAGGCTCTAAAAACCAGGCACTCCCCTGGAAATGGCAGCTGTGCCCATTGCCTCCCCTTTCCACTCATCCGATCCACCACAAACAGCAACTGCAACCCGTCTCAGAGAGGATATAACCCAGGAGCAAAGAGTTTGATGCGCCTATAAAAAAGGCTCTATCAGGAGAACATGAAAGCTAGAGAAAATTATGACCACGCAGCAATTAATCTTGTGCGCTAAGCAACACCTGCCATTCAGAATTTAAATAAAGCCAAAATAATTATACTGTACCTTATTATTTTATTATAGGCTGGAAGAAATCTTTAGGTTACTTTCTCAAAACCGTTCATGGAATTCGAATACTCTTTCCATTGAACTGCAATTCACAGGCAACTGCTTGCTCTGGACACTAATATTCCAACTTCAACTTATTCCTCAGTTGTTTCATGGGGAGTTCTGTCAAAAACCAACCACTTGATGATCTTCAGAGATCCCTTCGAACCCCTAACATTCCGTGATTCTGTGAATGCATTTATGGTGCTTGTTCAACACACACCACTGTTCCCAAACGCACCGTGGAAGATAAGAACTTAGCAAAGTTAACTTGCAACAGAGGCAGGCACGGATGTCTCAAGGGATCCAATTTTGGCCAGGAAGTCTTTGAAATGCTGTGACTATTCTAATAGAATATCATTTTTAAAAGAACCAAATAAAAAGTCTCTGTAAACAGAGGTTCATAAATAGAAGCAGCAACCCAGGTGGCTGCTAAGTTCTGACATCCAGAGAATTTAAGAGTATTTTCCACATAAAGAATAGAATCCTTATAATAAAAAAGTCACCAATTAAAATTCCTTCTCAGTCACTCAAGCAGGAGCACTATAAACCTTCTGAAAAGTAACAACTTTAACACAAAGTACTGACAAGTGCAGATGTTTCCACGCCGTACGAAGCGATCAAGTCGCATCATTCGGTGTGTTCGCACACACACATACACCACTCTTAATTAACCACTACACTCCTTGTAACAGTTAATACTACAGCAAGCAGATTTGGTTTATTGCCCAGCACAACACACACAGGATTTTCAAGAGTACTTGCATGTCAAGCTTACTACACCTTCCTACTTCCTACCCCACCACCAATACTGTTGCAAAGCTACCAGAAGCTGTAGGTTTTCTCTTCAGTTTCCCCTCATTCCCCCCTTCTAAAGCACTAAGCACAACTACTGTCAACCTGGGAACTGGGATTTAAAAGCACCAACTGATATGTAATGCCATTAATAATGCCAGTCCAAAGAAAATACCTTAATGCCTTAAAATGCTCACATTTTGAGGCAGTAAAAGCAGGAGAAATCAGATAATTAATCTGCTTCACTATAAAATGAAAGCTCCATCTGGCTGCAGTTCATTTTCCTAACTGTGGGATCATCAAGCACAATACTTGGCTTTTCATAAGGATAAATGGAATGGAAAACTGGTTTTGTTCCCTCTCAGCCTTTAAAACCAGAGGTGCTATCCATATGGATACCTGCGCTGGATTACAACTACGACTGAACTACGGGTGTGCAATATTAAAAGCTACAGGAGGGGAAGGTTTAGAAGCGAGCAGATATTGCTTTTTTTTGTTTGTTTGTTCTTGTTGTTGCTTATCAAAAAACTATCCATAAAGTTGGAATTTTTGCTTCTTATGTTTCACAAATCCCTGCCTGCATTATTTGATCACAAACAAATCCAACAAAACCTACTCACAGTATGCTTTTAACAGCTCATTTTAGCCTGATTTACATTTTAAAGAGTCCACCTACACATGGCCAATATGTGCTAGCTCAGAAAGATGATCCAACTGTTTTAATCAAGTCCCTGCCTGTTCAAACTCATCTTTTCAATTTTAACACGGAGCAACGCTTAAAAAATTCCTAGCAAATGATATCACTGTATTGGTACAGGTAAGGCACTCCAATTTTTTTCCACAAACATCATTCAATCAACAGTTCAAGAACAGCCAGGCACCTTTCAGAGAAATGATGCCTCTACAAATGCTTCCCTCTTGTTAACTCTAAACCCACGCAAGTTTAGATTAATCTCTGATGCCCCAACGGATGGAAAAACCAAACGTTACTGATGCAGGTCCACTGTCTGAAGTACAGCAGATAACCTGTTCTTTTTCTATGCGTCCTTTTATTTTATTACACATCAGTTTTCACACTTTTATCCAATGCTCTCCACCGAAACCCCCAGTTGCCAGATTTTCTCTAGAGAAGCTGTTTGTGAAGATGCCTCCACCTCTGTGAGCTTTTCCAGCAGTTACCCAGGCTAGAACCCATTTATGCTCCTACCTCCAAACTTAACGATCAACTACTTCCAACAACAATAAGAAGTATTTTGCTACCATCTTTGTCCTAGTAGCAAGAATCACCTCAAACCAGCGACACCAAAAGCACTCTACAAGCCCGGGTCATTCAGAGCTCATTTCCAACCATCTGAGGGTGACTGTTGGAGACTAATTTGATTTAGGCAATCTCAAATCGGTATCCGTGCTTTATTTCCCACCACTCTTTTATACAAACATTACCTGCCAGAGTTTTAACCTCTATAAGAAGAACATATTGAGAAGGGATTAGGGGTTTTGCTGCAGAGCCATGAAGCAATTACAGACACTAAGGAGAGGGTCCCACCCAGCAGTGATACTACCACTTCTGCCCTTATTTCACGAATTCTGAGCAATGTAAAACACAAATAACATAATGGTTTAGTAGGTGGCCTCTGCTGAAAATCTACAGTGAAAGTAACACTTCATCATCTTAATCTCCAGGACTATTTTTTTTTTTTTTTGCAGCTAAATAATGGCAGCAGAATGTCTGAGTTTCATGAAATTATGAGAGAGATCTCAGTAACAAGTAGCTACAGATACTGCTCTCAGGGCCAGGAAAGCCATTTACCAGGCTTAAAGTCCATCAGAAATGCTTACCAGACAACCTTAGTTCAATGCAATAAAAAATAAGAGAAACGGCTCCCAAAGAATAATCTTGCCAAGACTGCATTTAAAAGGTTATTCTGCATAACACTAAGGGTAGTTTACCTAATGAATTTGCACCTTAGCCAGCAGTGGTTAATAGTCTTGTCAAAAATTCTTCCACAGAAGCCCTGGATTGCCCTCCCAGTAGTGCAAAATTAAATTTACTCTATGGGGAAAGCAGCCTTTTTATTCTTAAAATGCAGGTTTGTGACAGCAATGAATTAAAAAGGCAGGTAGTCCACTGTGAAAAGACAGCCTGCCAGAGGAGAGCCTGATTAATTCAAGATTTTTGTTACTGGAAGTTGCAGGAATTCTAGAGGACACTTCAGACCAGTTGAAGACTGAACTGAAAATGGTATGATCAGTGTGAAACTAAGGAGCACTATGGGGGGGGAGTAAAATTAGTACATTAAAACCAAAAAAGCAAAATAATTAGTTCTGTGTCTTTCCATCGCCTTTAGAACAGAAGACAAAGAGGGAGTTTACTGTGTCACCCAGTGAAGCCACAGCAGGAAAGCAGAACCTTTCCTAAGCAGTTTCCCCAGTGATGGGATTCACCCCTCCTGAGCTTAACTGGAACACCTTAACTGGAACCTTACGGGATCCTGAAACCAGTCTGTAGTCAGGACCTCTGAAAGCTTCCATGTCAAATGACCACTTCAAAAAAAAAAAACCTAACAAAAGAAATAATAATAATAAAAAAAAGAGTGTATCTGCCTAGATCTACCTGCCTAGAAAGCCTACTGGCTTCTATAAAAAGCTTCGTTAAGTACAATTTCAGTTGAAATTGTCCCTACAAGAGTAACAGACTCACCAGCACAGCGCTCATCAAACTAAGAGAGAGGATACGATGTCTACAGATAAGATGCTGCAAACTTTGGAAGGGTTTTAGGGACAGAAAACTGGCAGGGGGTCCAATTTAATACTGGATTGAATCACCCCTAAACATCACTGCAGCCCTTTAAATGGTTAAAGGCTTTGCCAGTTCTTGAGAAAAGGAGGTGGAAAGGGAACTGTGAGGAAAACGCACAATCGTGTCTTGTTTCCACACTCAAATGAGATTTTTAAGTGTGGAAAACACAAATATAAAGGTACAGAGATTATTCTGATCTCAGATACTTGGAATGAACAATTCTATCAGTCCTTAAAACAATATTCTGGTTTCTTGATTGTCCTATTTAATAATTAAACAAACAAACCCAACCTCTTTCACTAGCACCTCCTGTTTCCACAAAGACTGACTTTTGAGAAAGGCTATAATTATTTTTTGGTTTGCATCAGAAATATTTGGTTAATGCTGGCCTCTAGGAATGCCTCATCCTGAATGAGAATGTGAGACTACGCCAGCCCTTCACAAGAGAAGAACAATCCTGTAATTAAATTTCTAAATCAATGCTTCTGCTTTCTAAATATATCTTCCTAAACTATGCATACGGTTAGAAACCAGTATATTGTGGGGAATACTGAGCCTTAGGCCCGTGTAGAAGAATGGGCAACACCATTCAGAGGTAAGAAAAGCTTCACGTGATCATCAAGTGATGAACGAGGAGTCAGCTTTATGGACTTCCAGAACTTAAAGATGTCCCACACAAGAACTTTGATAGCTCAAGAAAATATGTATCTTGAAGCCCACATCTGGCCCAGAAAGAAAAAAAAATAGAAGAAAGAGAAGATGAAAAAAAAAGAAGGAAAAGCAAAGTCAGAGCACTAGCTCCAATGGAAGCGATTCGGAAGCTCCGCACAGCTCATTATGTATCCAAATAAACCTGGCATGGCCTGTGGGGGGACTAAGTTCCATGTGTCTGCACTTACTGTTCTCTACTGGAGAGATGCCTTTAATCGAACAATTGCTTACTGTCTGCAAGGTAAGTGTGGTGATCAAACCTTGTTTTCACCTTTACTGCCCCTGGAAAAATCACTCAAAATTGTGGTAACCTCATGTACAATTATGAGCCAAATTCATTCCATGTAAGATGACATTACTCGGTCTGAGCTAATTAAGGGATTCCTCGGAGGCACTTAAGCCACAACTTTTTCTGTGTCTTATTTCTGTAATAGTTTGAACACAGCAACACTGAGAATACCGAGTGAAAAGCAGGTAATAAATATTTATTCAATAAATATAGCCTCATTAAAAAGTTACATAACATGTCCCTAACCATTTCAGTACTACCCTTTACATCCAGGGCATCCTTTGAACTCAATTTCAACCGAGTGCATTTAGGTCAAGAAATAGTGGTCTCGTCTCATGTTCTCCTAGCAGTGTCTTTGGGATGAGATGCACTTCAGAACTTAACGGTTTATAGCCTCGGCACCCCACAAACCTGTGTTCTTCTAGAGGGGAAAAAGACAACTTGAAATCTGCCATCAGGAGTCACCCATTGAAGTGGGCAGCTCCTGTTCCATAGGACTGCTGTCCTCACTCCCAGGGGCTGCTCTACTGTTACAGAGGGCATCCGAAAGCATTTGGTGAAAGTCAGGTAAGTTAATAAAGCTCTGAGCTATATTTTTGTGTGACAAATGAAAAAAAAAAACCCAAAACCAAAACAAACAAAAAAAACCCCACCACATAATAAAAATGGATGTGGCTTTAAAGTATTTTCCCCCCTTATTCCTTCTTCCTCACATGTCCTATATGCACGGTCATCGGTTTCTGCCAGTGCTGAGAATGCCTGCAAATCAAAATTAACATGTCCCTATTACCACTACTATCAGGTATCTATTAGGTTGAGTAATCACCCTTTAAATCACTTTTGTAGTAAACTCTTTTAACAAGAAAGAAGTGTTAGATTTAACAGAAGAATCAGCTCACCAAAATAACCCTTTAATGCAGTTCTAGAGACTATTATTCAGCACAAAGATTGGTTTACTTCTTTTTTAGCAGGCCATACACCATCCATGAGGCTTTATTTCAGGAGTGGAACTCCCAAGTGTTAGTGGAACAGAAGTAACAACACCTTTTTTCCCCTTTTAAGGAGCAAGTTGTCCCAGTTTTCCCTTATACAGTATCTCTGGATTTACACATGCGAACTGCAACAAGAAGGAACCTCAAAAAGTGACTAGGATTTAAGAATTTTTACTCGTAGCATCTATGTGTTTATGACTTTATTTTTTTTTTAAACACAGATACGAATAAATCTCTGCCTGTTGGCATTTGAAGCACACCAGGCATCCCACCCAGGTAACTCCCTCCATGCTGCAATGCGGGACAGCTGTATATGTATATACAGACAGCACTGGTAGCTGAACATCAACAGATGAAATCCAGGAGCCTTAAGAGACCAGAAAGTGCCAACAGCCGTAGGAAACCTATAAAGACTGGCGTTGCGTACAGAATCGGTTCTCTTACCCTTTAATGTGGGAGAGGGAAGGAGATAAGGCAGACAGGAATTCCTAACACCCAACAGATTCAGGGGTTTAATTACTTGCTAAAACTTAGCACGTACAGATAAATACTGAAAGCTGAGTGCACTTAAATATGGCAACTACGTAATCTAGAGGTTACTATAAATTACTAAAAATGCAAATAAAGCTGCTACCATTTGAGTTTTGGCTCACTTCAGGAGCAGTGCCAGTTCCTCCCTGGAAAACGTTAGGGAGGATGCCGAACATCTCTCCACAGCACAGGATCCATACTGATTAAGTGCAGCAGAGGACGGCACCAGTTCGGGGAGTCTGGATTAAACAAAGCCCAGTTACACACTCAGAAAAATCCCCAATGCCCCCCAGTCCAGAATTTGTAACTGCAAATACACGAGCACAGCGATACAGGCAGGTCCACACCTCAAGCACAGCGGCTTCCTGCAGCTCCATCACACTCGAATCCCAAAGTGCTGCCAGAAATGAAATCTATTCTCCACGGCTCTGTAGCCAGAGGCTTCCCAAGAAAAATTAAGCAATTTCAATGGAAAGAAAGGACCCCAACAGAACCCACAGACCTTTCCTATTTTTCTGCTCAAAACAAAGAAACAAACCCCAGCCTCCTTGCACTAGATGTTTTCCAGTAGGTAACTTACCCAGTTTGGACTAACCAGTTAAATGCATTTACCTCATTATAACACTATCAGGCTAATGTGTTTCTAAATCAAAACACCAAAATAAAGCGAGCCTTTAATAGGCTCTACAAACTTCGTAAGCCAAATAAACTGTTGGTCTCACTTAACACAAATAAAGCCCCCTAAAGTGACTAAGCACCACAATGTATATCGCTCATGCTCATCGTCTTCCACTTGGCCTTTTTCTAGTGACAGTATTTCTTAGTTCAAACAAATAAATGTATTCTCAAAGTATAGTCAGATATTTTTACAGCTGACAAAGTTCTTTCCCTTGCTCAACATGAGAACTGGACAGGGAAAACAAATACACAAGAAGTTAAAAAACAGGCAGAAAAAAAGCATTAACTTTGAATTAGGCAAGGAGCACCAACAGCCAACCAAATTCCAGTAAGAGTAAATTTAACCTACACAAACAAGTCTACAAAAGCAATCCGTGTTGAAGCATTATATGCTCAAACTCCTGAAATGACAAGCAGAAAAAAAAAAAAAAAAAACAATTAAAAAAACCACCCAACACAACAACAACAACAAAAGAACCAGTGACCAGAGCTGGTTTTCTCTCTAACCCAGCACGGTCAGTACATGGAAATAAAGGCAATCTCAGAGCAGGGTTAGAGCAAAAAAATTCAAAGCAGTAAAATGACTGGGAAGATTCTCTGGAGAGATTCCAAACCCACCTGGACACGTTCCTGTGTGACCTGATCTGGGTGATCCTGCTCTGGCAGGGGGGGTTGGACTACATGAGCTTTCAAGGCCCCTTCCAACCCCTAACATTCTGTGATTCTTTCTAAAGAAGTTCAGAAGGCTGCTAAAATTGATTGAAGCAGAGAAATTCTCATCAGGTTGGGGAACATTTCCAGTGCATTCTCGGAGACCCCAGTACCCTCGGACAGGACTGATGGGATAGTTACTGGCAGCCCAGACCCGAAGAGCAGCAGCCTCTGACCAGCCCCTCCACAGCAACACATCTGGCAGAAGCACAACAGCACAGTGGCCGTAGAAGAGGATGAGGAGTTACGCACACACCAGGGAATCCACCAGGAGAGTTGTATGGATCAGCTGGAAAACCAATTTACGTTACAGTATTTTATCTCGAGAGAGGTCGATATTTATGCCGCCCTAGGAATTTCTTTTCATTTCAGAAGTGTCAAGAAAGCTGAACAATGTTGAAACACACAAACACAAATAAAAAGACCACTGGGAATGCATCGGGGTATTTATTGCTACCAGCTTCTTACTGTAAATAATCTCCTGCCAGGCTCAATACTTGAAAGCAACTTCTCAAACAATATCCAACCATCATCTTTTTTGGTGTGGGATGAGGAAACAACCATTAGTCCACTCCATAAAAGTGGAAGTGCTTTATGCTCACATTCTGCCTGTTGACTGAGCCAAGTTTCTAGCGAGCTTGGAAAGAGGCATTGAGGGGTGCCCAACAATTTTACTATGGGAAAAAAAAAAACCAAAAGTAAAATTCCACTATGAACACTGAAGGCTCAAACACCTTCAGTATCATCTTAATCCTCACATGTGAGCACAGAACACAATTTGCCTACAATACTTTGAATAACAGAGAACACAGAATAACACAGCAGGAAAACTGGGCTGAACCAAAGGCTTTCATCTAATGGAACCAGAGGTAAAGGAAATTGCTTTTCACTATTATAGCTTTTTGAAAAATCCACTTCTTAAGAAGATAACTTTTGGACTTCAACAAGTTTTTTTTTTTACTTAAATAAATTTCTTTTTTCTTCTTTCTCTGAAGAGAAAATTACTTGTGCTGCCCTAGGCAGCAAGAAGATCTTAAATAATAAGCTCACTAGGAGATAGGAGTCTTCTGACTGCAAAGTGTATTTTGAAAGTCTAATGCTATTTTGGCAATTCAGAATTTTAAGCAGCTCAATCTAAATTTTAAATGCATTTCTGAATGCTTCATACACACTTTCATTAAAGAAAGTATAAATTTAGGAAAAATAGGTCAAAAATATCACAAATTAACTAATTTTTAATAACTTTCGTAAATTGTTCGGCTCTATTTGTTCAAATTAATTCAGCAAGTCACGGTACAGATCATTAGATTAAGATGTAAAACCAATTCAGAGATGATGGATTCCCAGAAATCTAACAAACAACAGCAAACCTAAAGGCTAGTTTATCATTATTATTACAAAAGGCAGCGTGCGTTAAATCCAATGCAAAAAGCAGGAAGTACTAATGAGGTGAAGCCAAGAGTTCAGCTCTACAGTCAGCGGAGATGTTTATCTTCCATCTCGCCGTGCCTCTTGCAGACGAGACTCCGCGGTACTGCGGAAGGCAGAAATACAAACCCCAGCAGAGTTCCAGAAGTGTACATTAAACGGAATTTTCTATGAAAAGTATTTTGCTGGGTTAAAAAGGGAACTTCTGAAAATTCGTTGGTAACACAAAGCCAAACTCTTTATTTTTCTGTAGCGTTCAAGAAGCCCTAGGTCAGAACTTCAGCCAGAGTGTAAACAGAAGGAGGGATGCAGAGTTATTTTGCTTTTCAATTTATTTTCTGAGAGTAAAGTGGTTTCGTGGCACTTCTCAGATGAACACGAAAAGTCATCAGAAAAGCACGCCTAACATTATTCGTCTTCTTAAGCCATTCTGAATAAAATTTAAACATAAAGGGGAAAAAAGAAGTTATACCGTGCCATAAAATACGGTTTTCAAATAGACGCTCCAAAAATTCCAGGTAATTACAGTCTCCTCATGACCCCAGTTCCTTATCAGTTCTGAACCTCCTCTGAAACGGTCAGCAAAATAGCTTTTGAAATAATTTCTCTTTTTCTTTTTTTTGAATTGCAGATCTTTAAAGGTAGACTCAGGAAGAGCACTCTACATTAGCACCAGATGTTGCTTCTTGTACTCTTTTCCTTACTGAATTCCAGTAGTAGATAGAGGGAACAATCAGGTATTCTGGGGAATTATTCCTGCAGCGACTTAATTCTCATATCATGGCCTGTCTGTATTTTTACTACTTATTACAAGACCAATCTACACAGCGTACAGTACCTTGCAATTATCCTCCTGCTATTTATACACATCAAAGTCTTCCAAAGTTTTTTTTCCTTAACAATAGGAAAAAACCTGAGCGACATTAAGATGTTTAGGGTTTGGACATAACCATTGCACGAGCAAGTAGGAAAAAAGCTGAAGCTCCTGCAGATTTTAGATGTTTCCTTAATAATCTTTTTCCTTCCAGGTATCAGGGATATCACGATATTGAACACAACAGTGTTATTTCAGTGTCTTGGGGTTTTATGTATCTAGTTTATAACTATTAATTTCCTTTTCTTTTTTTAATCTTTTTTTTGTTTTCTTGGTTGGGGTTTTTTTAAATAAAAAGACAACAACATTGCACTAAAGTGAACTGGAGAAATAAAAAAAAAACCCCACAAAAAAAAAACAAAAGGCCAATTTTTGGTTGAACTGCTTAGATCATCTGCTGCACAGAGAATTTTTATTTGACCCCAGGAATGCTGGTTGCTCAAGCAGACTAAACAAATTTGATTCCTTTCTGTGTATTAGGATTGGGGTGTAGAGATCTAAGCCAGGCTGGCACAGTTTAATAGCATTTCACTTCCAGCATTACACAGCCACAGTCACATGAGCCTCCCCTGCTCCACCCTACCCCTGTCTGCTGGGACTAAAGGCTGAACATCACAAAAGAGAAAGAACAAATTCTGAGGATCAACGACTTAAGATTGCTCTAAAAGAAAGGGCTGTTGCTAAAGGAGAACTATGGAGGTCTATTATTCAAAAGCCATATCATAAATTTTCATCTGGGATAAAGCATTATGTTGTTATTTTGTGTTATTAACAGGCTGCTTGACTCTGTTCCAACTTTCTTTGATACTTATCGTAACACATGAACCCGTCTGATATCAGCGTCTCCAGGAACGCAGAGTCACAGATAAAGTCAGCAACAATCTGTTTGCCTAGAGACAAAACTTATTTTCTTCTCCAGATTGAAGTTACTTTTATGCCACCTGGTTTAGATAAGCTGCTGAAGTTTTGCCTGTTCCGATTTGAGCAGCTGCTCCTTGAAGATGAAGGGACAAGGCCAGGAATAGTTAATAACTTTCTTAAATAGAAACGCTGTTGAATCATTCATTTTCCTCACAACAGATTGCGTAAAGCTTTCTCGGTGTTGAAGTCTAACCAACCTTTTAACTAGAAATAGTAATCCTTGTTGAGATTTTCCTGTCCTGGCTCTAGTTTCTCTTAGAAGTGTCCACCTGGCTTCTAGCCAAAGCTGTAAAAGGCATTTACTAAAACCAACTTTGAGAGCAGGAGGAAGGGGTGGGTGGAAAATTTAAGACAACAAGCAAAATCTGTGTAGGTTTTTACCTACAACACGCCAGGGTTTTCTCCTTTCCCCAGAAACATCATTTGTTCTCCCTACATCATCTTCCCACTCCATCCTTTGACTGCAACACTGATTCTCTACATCAAAACCATTGTTCTCTAGTGGCTTTCATAGGTGCAGCTTTGATGGCTCTCTTTCCATCCCTCCAGTAACACCTTCAGTGCCTCAGCCAGAACACCCAGTTTCTTTCAGCTTATCTGCTGTATCAGAAGAGGAAAGTAAACAATTGGGGGATTCGTATATTCTTACTCACCAAATGAATTATTAGATGCAAAATAAAAGACAACTGTAGCGTGGGAGTGCCAAGACAAGTGGCAGAAAGAGGTACATTTAAAAAGGGCAGCTGGTAAAGTCTCAAGGCAAAGGGAAAATTATTAATCTAGTAAATAAATGTAAGCTTTCTTGGTAGTTAAAACACAAGAAAACAGAATACAAATAAAAAATTGTGAGGTGCTAGAGCTACCTCTAAAATAAATAACAAAACAATGCTGTGTTTTCCAGGTTAGAAGGTGGTGGATTTGGGTACAAACAGCGTCTCTGTCCGTGGTTCAGTTGTATTTATGGGGGGGAGGCAGGGATGGACACACACCCCGACCCCAAAACCACCAAACAAGAAAAACAATGAAAAGAACAAACTTCAACGAGATTTCAATGCAAGTTTTCCTATCAGTTCATTTCATTTCCAGTTAGAAGCGGTAGTTTCCACCTTGTATGGAATCAATTCACCTCTCTAAGCCTTCCTCAGTTTTACTTTCTGTGTGTCACAAACTTCAAGTTCACAACTTACAAGTTGCATCATTCAAATCGCCCGTTAAGCGAGAAGATCAAATACACCATCTCTTCCTATAACCTGGCCCCCACACAGTTTTTCAGTTCCTCTCCTCCCATTTTAACCCAGCAAGTTCCTCAGCCCAGCTCAACACGACTATAAAATATTTTCACTAGCACAAGGCAACAAACAGGTCAGGGGCAGAACCTTCTCCTCCCTACAGAGTTATCTGTGACTTAGACCGCCTTGCAGCAGGGGGACCCCAGCCCAACCAGTAGGCTCCAAGAGAAGCTGGTTTCGTGAGCGAATTCAAACAGGGAACAGCTCACAAGAGGATACTGTTAATCTGGTAACGTCAGCAATTAATGGGGTTTCACGAAGGAGATTGGACAAATGGGGGTGGGGGGATGGCACACAGAACAAGCAAGGACTTGAAATACAAAGAAACAGCCTCTGGCTAAGAAATGTCAATAAGTTAGTTTGCTGGAGCTTTGGAGATGAACTGGAGGACACCTGGCTGTACTCTTGCTCCCCTCCTGCATCCTCTCCCGATGCATTTGCTAGGTCATTATCAGTTGCAGGATAACTAACTGGATCTTTGATCCTACCTAATTCTTTCAGATTCCTGAACAAATCCCCCCACTCCTGGGGGCTCAACTACTTGGGCTCAAGCCAACTTTGATAGTGCAGCCATCCAGGCACGAAACCAAGAGCCAAAAGAAGCCTCAGTAGGGGCCTGTCCCCTTCCTGCTGCTCATAGCTGAGGCAGAGCCTAAGGACAAGTGCCTAAACTTAAGCTATAGGTAGGTCTGTGCCTGGCACTGTACCTCTGACTGATCCTGAGCCACAGATGGAGCTTTCTGGCTTGATATCAGACCTGCTTCATCACTATGGACTTCTCTGGTGGTCTGGACTGTTGGCCGGTTACCACCTCATGGACTGTCTGTTCTTCCTGACCAGGTACTGGGATACTATGACCTTGGTGAGGCCACTGCCTCTGCCTGTCTTGCTGTGATCCTCTGCTCCCAGCCTGCCTTTTTGTACAGAGCAGCAACCTTTCCTGTATTTATTACTATTCTAGTAGCTTCACCTTTTCTCAAAGTAAAAAAAAAAAAAAAATCAAGGCAGATTAATACTGAATTTTGAGGGCGTTTCACAGGTGCATAAAAACCAGCAAAACTGACAGCTCTCCATGACAAAAGCACTACTAACAGTCACAGTGACACCCATCAAGGAAAAAAAAACTATTGCCTAAGAATAAGGGACAAATTTAATACAAAAACCCATCAGCTCAAGGTGGTATCAATAAATCAAAAGAATTCACTTGTAAATTCTTCACATTGACTTTTTAAAAACACGGTAATTATCTTCTTACTTGCTATTCCAATCCTGGCACCAAGGAAGTTTATGCTGAATTTCATCCAACCTTAAAAAACAAATGTTAATTCCAGTTTAAAATAGTTGGGCTTGTTTACTCCTCCTCAGTTCTACACGCCAATTCAAATACCGGAAAAAAAAAAGTCTGATGAAAACCATAACGCTGCCAAAGTGAGCGCCTCACAAAGGCCAAGGCACAAAGCACAATCCGGAGGAATATTAAGATCGTTACTTTATAATACAGTGTGAAAAAGGTGCAATTAGCAAACTAAGTATGTCCTGGATTCACACGCCCACCCATTCACCCTCGGCGTGTGCACCTTCGTGAAATTAAATACCGAGTAAATGTGAAGGGGCCCCTGTATCTTTATGAAGATGTTGAGTCGCTAATTGAATTTGAAGCACAGAAGATGCTTAGTATTTCCTTCAAATGCTGGTTTTCCTAGATCTTAAGTATCTGTATTTGTGTATATACGTATCCATACGCTGCAGTCATCCAAAGTAACTAAAAAACAGCAGCCAGAGGGCTTCTGGTTCCCCAAATAGAAGTATTTAAGCCATGAGCTAAAAATCTCAGCAATTCCAGAGAGGAAACATTTCACTGATCCCATAGTAAACACCGTTTCTGATTAAGACACCGGAATTTATAATGAAAGCTTTTTTGAAGTTGAAAAATATTTTTGAGTACAGCTTCTGCACAAATGTCCTCTTTCACAAGAGCCTACCACCTACTACAGAGCTGTACAGAGACCGAAATGTTACCCTGCATGCTGTCTTAACAGAAATGCTGCGGGTGAGCAGGCCAGGGGCAGAAAGCTCCATTGTAAATTCTTTAGTAAGCGGGGAGCTACCAGACAATGAGAACCTAAGTGTCTGGGAACAGAAAACCACAAAAAACCAAACAGACACCACCACCTCTAAAAAGCCAAAGCACAGCACCGTACAGACTGCTGCCACCCGTGTCTTCAGAGCAGTCAGAAACCTTGTGACACATCATCTTTGTGTGTGTGTGTCCCGATGCCAAACCCTTGACAAGAGGCTTCAAAAAAAGGGACGGGGTGTGCGGAAGCAGCGCGACATCTACAGAGCCCAACTTCCAGAAGCAAGAGTTAACAAACCTAAACCACAAAGCTTTCCTTGTGCTTCCTTTCCAGATAGTCACGCACAGTTTCATGAAAACGTCACGGAATTGAAATTAAAAATGCATCACCAAAACGCAAGCTATCATTTTTAATAGCCTTCCTCCACACCAGCAGATGTTCTCGCGTGCAGGCTTTCCTCCGACGCACACCAAAACACGTAATTGCTGTCAAGCTCTGCTCAACAACAACAGAAACGAGGACAAGGCACGGCCACGGGCATCTAACCATAACAAGACTCACCAACCCACTTGGGGATACTTCTGTTACCTCTCAAACTCTGCTCTGAAAGAAGCTTCTCTACCCATTTCTATCGCCAATGTTCAATGTCAACAGAAACAACGTTTGTGATGTTGCAAAACCTGTATATTGCTATTTTTGTTTGGCAGACATTGGAAGGAGCTCTTCATCTGGGGGAGTTTGCCAACAGGTTACCGCCGAGTAGCTTTTCTGCTGAACTCATTAATTCAAAGTGACGGGAATTTGGTTTGGGATCACAAGTGATGTTTAGATCCTGAATAAGCTGTCAGAGCTGACAAGGTATTGGGGAATACAGAGCAAGTTTTACAAAACAAGATATTGAGCTCTCAGAACAGCAAAGTCCACAGAGGGCAATGGAACGGCTCTGGTTTAGGGGATTTATGAAGAAAATTCCGATTTAACCACTGTAGCATCAGCTTTAAAATAAAAAAAGCTTTCCATAGGGCAGATGCTCTGTTAAAATAAGGGCAAACAGAATCCCTTTCAGCTGTTCGAGTGCCTGTTTTACGATAACAACTCCACAGATATATCTATCAACATCATCTATTAGATGACCGCAGACAGACAGATACTGCAGATTCATACAAACACCATCTAATCGCTTCCTAAGCAGTTGTAACTCTTTACCATTTCCCGTACCGCAACCTCAGCTCGCTTCGGTGAAGCTGCGGCTGCCGCTTTGTTTTCCGACGTTCAAATGACTCAAGTTCTGCCCGAAGTCACAGCTGCCTTTTCTCCAGCGGAGGAGGTTATTTAATTTAAGTGACTGGCACAGCGTAAGGGAACTAGTTGTGTGTTTAGAAGAACTGAAGGCAGTTATGAGTAAACCATAGCGGCGATAAAACCGTTTGCATAAGGATGTACTTAAACACATCAGAGATGGTACTTCTGCTTTTATAGGTAGGAAAGATCAAGTGATATATGAAAATAGTCAGTACTTCAGTGCGTTTATAAAAGCCTTTCATGAACGTCAGGCAAGATGACCGAAATTAGAAAATACCTTCAGCCAAGTAGAACTGTGGCCCCATTCACTGAAACTATAGTAACCATCTGCTTTTTGTTGCCCCTCTACTTTTACAATACCATCCAGAATTACGACGTTCAGAGAAAGTGAACATGGAAGGGGGAAAAAGGATTATTTACAGCAGTTCCACAGTCCTCCTTTTACTTAGATGCTCTATTTAAATATTCTGGCTGCTTCAGCAGCCTAGTAAAACTGGCTTTTGTAGGCTGAACACAAAAAGCAAACAGGAGAAAAAAAAAAAAAAAAAAAAAATCAGCATTTTTCCCCCCTCAGCCAGAACACGCTGAAAAGAATGCAGCGTTTAAGCAAAGGCAGAGAGTAAGCTAATTATCAAGTACACAGCTGCTCGTACCTGGCATAAAGCAAAGGAAAAAAAAAAATACTATGAGTCATCAAATGCAGTTCCTAAATCTGGAAACCCCTTACAAAAATAAACTTCTATGAATAAGGGACTAGCTGTAGAGAAAAACGCAATGCAGATAAAAAGATTGTTATTTCAGAATGAAAAACTATTTACAGTTTAAAAGACAGAAGTTTCTTTGGCAGGGCAACTACTAAATATGTCATCTAGTTGAAACAACTTTTCTTCTGGTTTGCTGTGGCAGAATGAGCGCAGAGATCTTCCACCATAGTCTTTTTTACATATCAAATACTGAAAGGGGGTGGGAGGGAGTCACTTCTAATGGAATTGAGAAAATCTATTTTCTTCTCTGTCATCATCAATACTTCTCAGCATACGCCTTCACCAACATACTCAGAACCCCAGATCTCCATGTACGAACTCAGCAGATACTCCAAGACTGCACCATGGCCCCCACGCTGAGCTGTGTCGCATCCGAGAATGATCCTGCGGTTCTCCCGGGAGCATAGGTTTTATGCCCTACTTTAAATAGGGAGAATAATCCTCCTTTCAGAATTTTGCAGACACTTACAGGCATACAAACATACAACTGTTTGTTTTGGCAGAATAGCACATCTCTTTTGCAAAGTCCTTGTATAATTTTCCATCCATTTTAAACAACAGCAAATGAGACTCTCAATTACAAGTAGCAAAACAAGAGAATCTGTAGTAAAAATACCCACACTTCTGCTTCTTCACAGAACACGCTGCTTGGAGGTTTTATTTTTCACCTTCGTTATTAACTGCATGGTTTCCATTAGCTCTTTCGGGAGTCATTTCTTACAGTCACACACAGAATCACAGTTACTCTTAAAATAATGTGCTGGCCTTAAATTTGAAGATACTTAATAAAGATAGGAGTTGAGAACTTAAAGCCAGATGTGACTTGGGGGGGAGGTGCTTGCTCTCGGGCTTGTAGGCATTTCATGTTTGGGGTTTTTTAACTGTCAGAAATGGTAACTAAATTCTAAGTCACCTGCACAACCACTTGCATACAAAGTACTGCTGCCAACACTTTCTCTTACCAAGACTCAATAATCCAAAACTGAATTTCCTTCAGTTCTCCTAATAGATGTTGTTATTCCAAGTTCAAGCCTTGAAATTAAAACTGCTACTGAGGGGAACCACATCAGCTTTGGAACCTGATCTCTTGCAGCAGTTCCATTCTAAGCTGCAAATATCCCCAAAACGTATCAGAAATGCCAGCGGAAAGTCCCTTTTATGCCCAGATCACCAGATCCCCTTTTTAACTACTGCAAGCCTAATCCGGTTTACATTCCCACATTTTCTTTCCTCCTAGTAACAGTTACTAGAATTTTGCTTCAGGTTCGTTTTAAAAGGAAGTCATTAGACTTATAATTAACGTTCCAAGGTATTTCTTGTTTAACATTCTCCCACTGCTAATCATTTACTCAGTGACAAAGCGAGTTCTGGTGTTTTATATGAATCTACACGTGATAAGTACGCAAGAAAACCAAGATTCAGAGGCTCAGAGAATTCAGTGTGCAGAGAGAAAAAGACCATATTGTACAGGAAGGTTGTCAAGTTTCCAACTTCCTTTCAAACTGGCCCTGTGTTTCCAAATCTTGCACTTCCAATCAAAATTTGTTCAGCTCAAAAAAAGTTCCCTTCTGATACATTCTTCCCTTGCTGTCTGGTGATTGTCAGCAAGAAACAAGTTCCTTCTTTCCTTATTCTAAAAGCATTTGGCTACAGAACATTCCCCTTACAACAGAATTCCCAGAGCTGACAGCAGGAGACTGACTCTTCCAGAACAAGAAAGAAAACCAACCCCAACAACACAAGCAAAGGAAAACGGAAAGAGGAAAAAAAACCAAACCCAAAATAAAACCAAACCCACAACATAATCACATACACCATTAGTGAGCACTGCTAGACACGATTGGATTAATAAAAATAATTATTTCTGCTCAATTGCAGTAGAATTTTTACTTCATCTCTGCTTCATTTCACAGTGTTTTCTTAGTAGGTTTAATCAAATTTTCCAGAATCTCATTAGATATTTAAATAATGACATGCACACTTAATTTGTTAAAAAGAAACAGACTGGATTAAAGTTTGCTTTGCCTTGTTTGTTAAGTATTAAGTAATTAGATTTTCCTTGTTGTTAAAAAGGGGATAAACATGTTGCTCATTTATGACCTAAACCAAATCTGCCTCCTCCTTGACCTTTCACCCACTGAAATGTTTCTTCTGAGTGGACACCGGGAGGTGGCCGATACCAAAAATGGGTTGGTTCCTTTGTTTCTTTTGTGCCTGGCAATGGCACAAGCACAAGAAGCCCTTTTTCTCCTGCTGACTGAAGAGGGCCTGTCCCCATCACTCACTCCCTACACAGCTTCGACTGGTGCTGGGCTCATCTTTACAGACCAGACAAGGAAGAGTGGCAACTACTGTCCCCCAAGAATTTCCAAGCTGAGATTAAAATAAACACATTCAAAAATAAATAAGGTGGGGGGGAAGAGGGAGTAAAAATACAATATAATCCTAGCGAATTACACAACAGACCTCAACTTCATTGCGGATGAAGGACAGCAAGTATGAAATCCAAAGAATCTGCAGGTCAACAACAGTCACATTAACCTCCCACGCCTCTCAGCAGCCTCTTCCAGATGAGAAGGAACAAGTACCACGTATGAGGACAAAGTGACTGCTACAGTTACGCAGCCTTCAGCTCAGCATCTGGACGTGATGATGCACTTCCATCTTTCAACTGGGGATTCTAGGTCATACAATACACTAAGATTACTACAAAGAAGACTAAACCAAGTTAAGAAAGTAAGTTAACACAAGTAGTACCCGAGAGTGAAAAATGGTATCTTATGTTAGCCTTCTATAATGCTTGAACTCATC
>JAAGNO010000565.1:27587-38232 GCA_033439905.1 Ceryle rudis | reverse complement strand
AAGTAAGTTAACACAAGTAGTACCCGAGAGTGAAAAATGGTATCTTATGTTAGCCTTCTATAATGCTTGAACTCATCTTTCCTAAGACCATCTGAGCTCGTTTCACCTTGAAAATTCTCAGCAATCCCAAAAATCTGAGACACTGGTGCTGTTCTTGATCCAAGAGACTGTTAAGCCTTGATAAAAGAAGGCTTGGGGCCATCTTCCATTCTGTGCAAGAATCTGATGGGAAGGAATAAATAAGACTGAGCCAGGCTTCTCAGTGTGATCCCATGATGGGACAAGAGGTAAAGGGCAAAAATGGAAATCAAAGAAAAAACTATTTTTCCTGTAAAGCTGACTGGACACACGCTCCCTGGGCAGGCTGGAGGGTTTCTACCCTCTTGAGATACTCAAATCCTTCCCGGACATCATCTGGGCCACCTGTTCTACTTGACCCTGCTTTGAGCAGGGCCCTGAGGTCCCTTCCCACCTCAACTACTGTCTAATTCTGTGATAATTTCTCTCCCCAATATATTCAACATAGCTGCTAGAAGAAAAGGGAAACACAGACATCAGCTAAAGGAGAAGCAGCCCTTCTGCTCCTCATGAGAGCCCTCTTAATTATCGAACCACCAAGTCTCCGGGCGGTAGTTTTGCACACGTAACGTTCCAGGTATTTCAAATACAATTCAGTGCGCACCTTCGTGACTCTACAGCCAAACCTCCAGTGTTGTATTAGCCTCAAAGGATGAGCTGCTGCATATAAAGCCCGTTTTAAAAGGTACTGAGATGCTTTAAGGTAAAGCCAAGCATCGAGCAGGCCTGTGAAGTGTGTCCTGGACATCTAGCTGCTGCTGAAGAGAGGGCTACTAGAAAACAAAAACTACTTCTCTAATAACAAAGGGTATAAATGCTTTATACAGAAGGGTATATGAGATTAAATTGAGCCCTACAAAAAAAAAAATGTGGTAAAACGATTTCAAGTGACAAACCAAATTAAACAATGGGTATTTTTATTTTAAAGAGGTAAATAAGTCATATTAAAAGATACACACTACAAGATCAGTAAGGAATGGCAACAAAGCCTAGAATTCAGAATATACAAACCACACTGTATAAGAATAAAAAAGCCAGTTGATCCTGGTTTTAAGTTAGTATGCCCCAGATCATTCACAGAATAGGGTGTCTAGAGACACTTTCCATGCCATGTGTTCGTAGTATTTAATATTAAAAAAAAAAAACCCAGCCACAGAAACTAAATCTCCAAGCCCATCATTCACAGGGTAGAAGTCCAGAGAACATTTTTACAGAGCTTCAGCTTGGAAAGGTTTAGATATTCACACTGCTTTATACTTCCTGAAAATGTTTATCTAAGTTGGTATTTTCCATTACTGTTGCGACTCCTGTCACTTGAAATACTACAGTAACAGACACACTAAAGCATCAGTACAAAGCCAGAAAGAAAATAAGACAAAGCTCAGAAAGAACATTTGAAATCAGAAGGCACCTGTACAAATACTATTTTTTAATAAAAACACCCAACCCAAACGAAACAAAAAACCACCTAGAAACCCACAGCTTTTTCAAGTGAAGAATAACCTCCCAAAAACATGTAAAGTAAAATGAAATGGTCTAGATAAAAAAAAACCAAAACCCCAAGAAAACAAAAACCACAGTTCAAATGCATTTATATTGCCTAATAAAAGGATTGGTATATTGTTATCTACAGCGATACAACATTCACCAAACGACAAATATTTAATATTACTGAAAAGTAACAGTCACTGTTTAAAGCTGTTCTGTAAGACCAAAAACTCTGTTACCCAGCCAGTGTTTATAACAAAAACGTGCTTTTTATATCAGGCAGTTTGTGCTAACTCTGCAACATTTACAGTTCAGTACACTCTGTACCGATGGCACTTGCCAGAAATTCAGCACTCCAAAAGCGTTTTCTATTTGTTAACTATTTCTTTCAAAATAAAAGAACTAATCACAGTATTTTGAAATTCTCTTTACAAATATTTAAAGAGAAATTCATTTGCCTAACAAAACTACAAGGAAAGACTAATGTAAATATAATAATAGCAACATAATTTAAACTATGTAAACCATATAATCTGATGGTTTAGCTTTAATCCAGAACAACACGAAGCCAACCAATACCACATTACTTACAAGACTAAATGCAAGAGGAATCCAAGAGCCAGAAATGCAAGAGGAATCCAAGAGCCAGTAAGTAAAGGCTTCTTGTCTTTTCCCAACTCTATTTCAATTAACCAGATAACAGCCAAGAGTCTCTTAACATTTTAATTCAGCAGCGGTGCCCCTTTAGATAGATAGATTTAATGAATATTGATGAAATGTTAAAATATTTCATGATTTTAAAAGAGAAGGGTGGTTTAATGAAGGGACCACTCCCTCACACGCGGGCACATCACCACTGCTCAGAACAGAAAAGCACGCAGGGCACCACGGAGGAAACGCGGCCACAAGAACAACCTACACACCTTCGGCGGCCGCACTCTCTTCATACCTGGAAACTCTGCCTGCGACGTGATGCCTTCAACATCTGTGTGGGATTTCCAGATGTGTGGCAGTCTGAATGACCACCACAGGCTGACCCTACAGCAGCCCCACCGAGTAACAAGTGGGAGCATCCTGGGTTCCTCAGGTTTATTGCACACGTGTTGGACAGACTTTCTGTACTGCACACCAAATCCGAAATGCAGCAAAGCTCTTACACCCTCAAAGCAACGCTTGTGACAAATACACGCTGTCACAACCAGTGGTGTCTCTTGAGGGAAAAAGTCACCCCTGGAGCTGATGCCACCCATGCCATACACCTACTACAGAGAAATAACAAAGCAAATTAGCACAGCAGTATTTAAGAAGAATAAATTCTGGGCAACTCTGGGCAACTATTCTCAGATACCAGAATAGACTCCTTCCGGCAGCAAGAAAGCCAGGATCTCTGTTCCACATACCTGCCTAAATACACCCCAGCCCCAAAAGGGGCCAAAGGGGTCTGAACTGAAGGTTTATTGTTTAAACAAATTCAAAGCCACCCATGGTGAGGGCTTCTGGTCCCGTGGAAACAAAGCACTGAATTTCATACAGCACGGACTACAGGACCTTCAGCCCAACTGCTCCGATCTCACTGAATTACTGCCTGCCGTAGGTATCACCTCTGAAAAACTACCAGATTTCTGTGGAAGTAGATTACAGAATTTGTGTTTAGGATGACTGCGCCCTACAACCGCTCTGCGTCTCTTCCTCTTCACTTGGACACCACACAGGGAGCTTTGCAAAGCTTCCGCTAGACTGTCATTCCATAAACCTAGCTGCATGTTTACAGTACCTATGTTTGAAAACCCCCTTTACACGTTGGCCAGCTGCAACACTGAACAGAAGCTACAACCGAAGTTACAGCAGATGCCATAAAGTTTTGTGAATCCAAAGTTCCCGTATGTTTTTATTTGGTCGTACAATTTTTATGTTTCTGACAGATGACAGGGACTTACAATGGCAAATGCTCAACATTTACAATGACAGACTGTGACAATACTTACTGAGCGTTTTGCTACATATTGACAACAACCGTGGCAAATAGAACTTGAGTCTTTCTGCTCCGAACGCACTCTGTATTCATTCCTAACATATTTATACACAATACCTTAACTCCTTCCATGTGCTTCAAGCTCTATATTTTCCAAGGCTGTTAAAAAGTCACAGTTCATGGGATTTCAGGGTTTGGGGTTTGTTTGTTTTTTTAATTTTCATTCTTTTTATTATAACCTTATCCCAGATGTAGCATCAAATGCACACGGTGGGTTATCTTCCTTAAGTGTTACTTTGTAGGGGTCTTTGTGTCATCATCCAACATTCCTCATCGTCACACGAGGATCAGCGTGAAGCCTTAGCTGGAAGTAGTGAGCAACAAAAAGGATACTGGATATCTGCCATTTTTAAACAACTCCACAACGCCACTCCTCTTCCCCGTTTGCCCCTGCTACCAGAGCACAGAGAGACAAGGTGAACCGGTAAGCAAGCAAGCCTTAACTTTCATTTATCACCTGCACCGCCTGCTTGCTTATCATAGCACATAAAAGCAGCCACGGAGCAGAACTCCCTCCTCTGCAGTCTCACATCCTGGATAACTTCACAAGCGCTGAGGAAACCGAGATCGAGTGGCCAGGGGGAAATGCTAAACCCAAAAGCAGGCACCGTGGCTTGGCTGAGGTGCCTTCGGGTTCCAATCAGCTCGGCAGCTAAAGTCCCAAAGCGAGAGTAGCCACGAGTATCGTCTAGTCTTTGAGCAATCTCCTGGGGACTTTACAGCCATTGTAAATAGCCAGACGAGAGCTAGGGTGGGGATACGAGGGATTCAGCATTCAGGTGGAACTCATCCACACCACGTGGAAACCAAGACACAAACAATTCCATTTGTAAGACAGGTAAACGAGGCGGCCTATACTGGTTCATCTTCCTCCCCAGATCTCAAGAGACAGCTGCTGGGCAAGTTGTCCATTTCCATCATGGGTCCTACAAGTTACTGTTCTTAAACCACAACCGCTGAATACGCACAATGCCGATGCAGATAATCCCAGAAAGCCTTCGGACAACTTGCGCAGAAACCAGAAAAAACAAAAACATTTTTAGGACACTGCCATTCATTATTCATCGTAACAGGTTAACTTAAATGGCTACCTGGGATTAACAATTCCACAAGACTCAGAAACTGTACTGTCAAGTGTAATTATGCAAACTCCAGAAAAGAAATGAAGTTCTGTTGTCAGCAGATCCAAGCCAGAAGAGGAATGAAAAGCTACAGCCCAGACACATATGGCCTAGCACTAACGCCAATTAACAGAAGTTTGTTCTAGCATGAAATTGAGACAGCACAAAAAAAATCTTCTTGTGCAGATCACTTAAAAAGGAATTAACAGAGGACCATCCTATAGTTACTATTACTTAGCACTGTGAATACATTAAAACCTTCGCATGCCCGGACCAACGCTTAAAATAAACAAGCGGCGGCAAACAAACGCAACCACTTGATTGAAGTGGTTACGCAAACTCTCAAAACAAGACTTAATTTGAATTAATAGTAAAGATAACACCGAATGTGTAAACATGCCATCCAGAGAGCATACAGTTCTAAAAAGAATTAGGTGGGCTGATGATATCACATACCAAACACCCGATGATTTTGTTAAACAGAAATTCTCCCCTTCTCGTACGGCAGGATACGCGACTAGCTGTTAATACTTGGGAAAAAAAAATACAATAAAAATGAAAAAAGAAATCGGATGGATATCAAACCAACAAACAACTAGTGAAAGTCTTCACAGTTGCAGGACAGAGGCAGCGATTTTGCAAAGAGGCAGCAAAATTTGGATTTGAAACTACTACTGCTGTAGCCAAAGTAGAAACGTCCGTACCAAATACGACCGGTTCCGGCGAGGAGTTATTCCAGTGTTTGGAAGAATGGCTGAAGAGTCAACTCCTGGGGCTCCTTAGGTAACACAGCTGTTATTTCTGCTTTGAAAAGCTGTGGATCGGTCTCTTAACATTTCTGTACTGCTGGCTGAAATCTGCTTTCCCCCAGCACATCCCCAAGGGGAGATGCTCAGCCCATTAGTTACATCAGCTACTTCTATAGCCTTGCTCACCTCAGTAGGTCATCTAAATATACGCACCAAGATTTAAAAACTGCAGTGCAATCAAAGCACTTTTTCTAGAACAGAAGAGCTGACAATTTATAGGCTATTCAGTTTTGCCTGCTTTTATCAGGCTAGTTAGTAGAAAGAAAATGCACACATAATTACTTAATCCCATTAAAACAAAGACAAATGACAGTACAAAACTACAGAGCTCAGCAGTTTGAGCAGTGAAAGATTCCGAGCTAACATCATAATGAATCATGCAGCCTTATCAGTGTGCAGCTCCCTCCACCTCCCCCTGTTATTTCAGCTACATCAGCATCATGTTTCTTGTATATACCATTCAGCTCTACAAAATACTATCTTTAATAATGAATAGCTACCACAGACTTTCCGATCTCTCAGTAATTCAAGGGCTCTCTTTTCCAGTGAAGGGATTACATGTCAATTAAACTAAAGAATTAAACTGAAATGAAAAAACTAAGAAGTCAGTTGCTGCTTCTGATATTTGGGGAGGGTAGGGGAGAATAAGCAGGAGGTCTACAGAGACAGCAAGCGGTAACTTGTTTTTTTCTTTTCACGTATCTACCGTGGCCCTCCTACAGATTGTCCAGTTTGACCAATTCCGAGTTCAGAAACTTACTGTTAACTCCCATTCAGTACATCACACTAACAGACAAAACCTAAACTGCACTCAGTTAGCGAAGAGGGAAACAAAAAAGCCAGCAAACATCTTTCCTAGAGGATCTATAATTCGGGTTTGCTGGTAAGTTTTCTACCAGGGAATAAATAAATGGAGATGTATCATAACTGTAAAGCCACAGAGAGCTGAAAATTCGAATCGTGTAGATTCCCGTTCAATTCAAAAGTTCCTTCCTCAAAACCAGCAGTGGGGTTTTCATATATATATTTTATGTATCTAGAAGAATGATGATCTTTTGGTTAGATTGTTAACACGCACTAAGCAGAGCACTTTCATTTGAGACGTTTCTAAAAGACAGGATCGGGGGGTGTTGAACCTCCCTCTGTGAGCTGTCTAGGACAGGACATACAAGTAAACAATGAAGAGTGCTTATGCGTAATGTTTGCTCACTAATTATATTCATTCTGTGGCCTTACTGAGAAACTTTAAGGACAAAGCCAGGCAGGAACCCATACACCAAAGAGGGAGGTGTTTGGAACTTCAGTACCATAGCGTATTTCTTCTGAAGCTAAGGCAGTAACACTCTCAGAGGCACAACATTTACCTTCCCACTTTCCGTGCCTTAACTGTGGTTTACAGGAAAAGAAACAGTCAACAAAATAATGCTTACTACAAAGTGGTTTAGTTTAGGGAAAAGGCAGGGGGGGACAGGACACTACTGACCAATATTCTCCAAACATCTGGGACAGTGGCTATCTGTGTAAAGTTACATTTCTACGTCCAGCTCCTCCAGGTACAACGTGTCTCTAGCGAGATCCCTCCAGCACACTGCTGTGTATTACTCTCAGCTTTACCTCATCTACTTAGTAGCTCCTGAATAAATTATTTCACAAAGAATTCGAAAGGGAACAGACAAGTGGAACTCCTCCATTTGGCCTGGAAAACTCTTCTGGGTACAAAACTCTGGCTCTGAGTTTGTGCAGAGTCTAAAGGAAAGGATCAGAGAACCCTACTTGAGCTGAGAGCACCAATGAGGCAGCAGAAAAGAAGCAGCAACACGTTGACACCACGTCCTTAGCGTGTCCTGTTAAATAGCCCAGCATTTCATTTATCTCAATCCTTTTTCACATGGCTGGATTATAACAATTCAGCCCCAAATACACAGTTTCTGCATGTACAACAGCATACTTCAATATCCTGCAACCTGCATCAAGAGATAGGGTTCCCCACATGAAGTTCACGGTGACGCTCGATGCAATACAAAGCACAAGGGTGAAGTGGCAACAAAGGTTTCAATGTCTTGTCAGGCTTCAAATTGAACTACACTCCCTTCTTTCCCCAAAAGCAGAGGTTTATCCTTTTTTTTTTTTCATTTGTTCTGAAGTGAATTTTACTATGAAAAGGAGATAACTGTCCACAGGAGCAGTGAAAAATTTGCAGCATACATATTCTTTCCGATACTGAAACGAACAAGAACCACCTTTGCCTTCCAGGTGCCGAATTAGCTGCATCTTTTTCATTTTTTTGCAACAATGCCTTGCTTTCATCATTGCTCTTATGTCGCAGCAGTGAAAATCTTCCTTTGTTTTTTAAAGAAAATCAGATTTGGACTTCCAATTGAGGGCTGCTAAGGACAGCAACAGAATCTTTACATTATTTTTAGGTTATTCAAAATATATCAGCAGTACAAAATAAAATGTTAGCTTCCAATAAACAAACCTATAAAACCTTTGTCAGAAAAAAAAAATCTATTTTTCTTGATAAGCAGCCTTTTAAAGTGGCAGGATTCCCAGACACGTTGAGGAATATCACAGGAAAGAGCAGGATTTTCAGTTAAGCCTTTCAACATTTTATCCAAACACAATCCGGTCCAACGTATCCATTGCTTCACCAGAGCAGAGAACATCGATCAACTACAGAAGCCATACCTGCTGTATAATCACACTGCATATTGCCATGGTATTATCAGAAACAGCATCATTTTTATACAGATGAGAGGAAGAAAAAAGTTACAGGAGACACAAAACCTGCACACATCCCCTTCATTTGCCTTCGAGAACAGAGTCCAGTGAATTTTGTTGACATACACAGCAAAATATTACCTAGAATAAATTGTATTGAACTCATAAGGGACCAAGATATTTAACTTCCATGCCCCGAGTGCTTAACCAACACCCCAGAACCATAAACACGTAAGACTCTAAGCCCTCCTGTTCCCCCTGTAGACACAGGAATAATTTTCATAGTTCCCATCTCTGTACGGAGCTTGAAGAGTACATATGAAAATCTTAAAGCTGTTCAAGAGAAGAAAAAAACCAAACCAAAACACTGTACGATGATACTTTCATCACCTACGATCTGAAGTTTCCCTTGGCTGTAAAAAGCGTATTACTTATGCTTCAGAGAAGCCAGGGCAACTAGAATGTCATGGAACAAGCTGAACTATCAAAAGAGAAATGCTTTCTTGAAAAAGAGATACTGATTTCCTGGAGTGCTGCTTAGACACAGCTGTAGCTACCACCTTCTAGTCTTCCTTCTGAGGCCAAGTTCATCAATACACCTCCCTTAATATAGGAATTTCACACTTAATTTTCTCCAGGAATTTGAGGTGCTAACGTTGCCCGGTTATTTGTTACTCTTCACCTATTAATTCATTACACAAATCTGTAACGTTTGCCCCCGGTGGCTCACGGGCTATTCCAAAGCCCTGAGATTTTGGACTGTCCTACCAGTAGAAAATAGAAATAAGGACTTAAAAGGCCTTTTGGCAAGAACAGGTATTTTCAAGCCACAGCTTTTTGATACAGAGGTGGGCACTTCAAACTGCAGCAACGGACCATGTAAGGGAACCCCTGAGTTTTACTCTGCTACGGGACACAAGCAGCAGCGATCTCATTCCAAGTCAAAATTACAGATGGTGAAAGGCAGAAGCAAACAAAGTGAGCTGTGATGCTCCAAACAAAACCCAAAAGAGTGACTTGTCTCGCACCAGCCTGTATCTGAACTAAGAGAATACGAAGACAACCGAAGTGCCTTTGTATGACTAAAGGGAAGGCAACAGTCAGTTCTCCGGTAGGGAGCAAACTGAGCACGGGTAGCTCTGTTACAAGCTACGCTCACACTGCTGAGCTGATAGTGGAAAAATTTCAAGTGTGGTTTAGATCACCAAGAAAGCAAAAGCTTTTTGGCAGTGTGCCTTTCTTCTAGCGTAGACTTTTCCTGCAAACTACTTGAAATGTTAAGCACTGGGGGGGCAGGGGAACCCCAATCAATTTAACACCATCTCACTGGAAGTTCAAGGTCCAGTTGTCATTATGCGAGCGACTGCAAGGCAGTTGTTTGGGTTTTTTGAACAAGGAACTAGTATTTAACGAACAGCAAAACTCCACCCTTTTATTTTCCTACCGAAACCCACAATTCCCATGAGCAAAGAGCAAAGGTAAGAATTAAACCTCCTTCGTAAGCTACTCTGCGTACTACAGTTCAACTGGTTTGCACTTGCTCCTCCCCTTAATGCTATGCAAGAGTATTTTTTTGTTTGTATATTTATGGCACTCTGGTTTGGAAATGACCTATTACAACTTCAGCATGCCCTGCAGTTTCAAATAAACGTCAGGAAACGGATTTCAGGTTTCAAAACCTTCATTCTCAGAGCACCACAGTGCTTCTCAAATTTCCTGGCTGATCACCAACGCCCTGAGCCATATATCAAATCTTAAAACGGCCATACGTACACATTTCCAGGTATCCAAAGTACCTGTAACACACACTGCTGTCAAATCCTTGGACAGTAAGTGCATATGTGTAATTCAGTTCGCTTAAAATGAAACCAGTCTCAGAATTGGGGTATAGGAATTTTGTATCAAGATTTACAAACTTTAACAGGAACATTAAAATAAAGACGGTAACTTATGTAATGGAAAAAGAGACCCCTCTAAAGGGAAACTATGGGCTAACTTCAGGAGAGTCCTGTTGTAGGGTTTCTGTTTGCAATCCGGTAGCACTGTACGTTGCTAGAAGTTTGTTAATTATTCTACCAGAACGCTGTTGTAGGCAAAATATTGTTTATTTGAATTTTTGAAGGTGGCATTTCATCTCTTTTTAAAGACGAAATTACCAGTAGATCTTACCCTGTGTTCTGAGGCTTATTCAGTACACGAAAATACAAACATCAGTAATGAGCTCTATTAATGCAGATTTCACTTCAAGCTAACCTAGATTTACTTCACACAGTTAAGCGAGTTCATTTCCCTGGAAAAAAAAAAAAAAAAAAAAAAAAAAAAAAAATTCCCTGAAGCAAAAAAACCCCTCAACTACTGGGGGTGGTAAGTCCCAACACATTGCCGAAAAAAAAATT
>JAAGNO010000565.1:0-11558 GCA_033439905.1 Ceryle rudis | reverse complement strand
GGTTGACTTTAACCCCTTCCCTAAACACACAGGCAAATGGCTGGAGGGGAAAAAAAAAAAAAAAACAAAACCCACACACACAAAAAAAAAAAAAAAATAAAAAAAATAAAGGACAGCCATTAACAACCTTTTAAAAAAGAAAGATGGGGGGGAAAAAAAAATTACTTGTTCTTGTTGTTGATTTGCTCTTAAAACCAGCAAGAAACTGAGCACACTACCACATGCAGCACGTGTGCCCAGAACAGCTTTCTGCTGGATAAATCTCTTCACTCCATACCATGGTGCCCTCTTCCTTCATATCCCCTCAACAGATTATCTAAATGCTACTTCAGAGCTGTTTGTGACAAGCAACAGTGTCAGGGCATTTGTATGTCATCTTTTATCTTTGCCAAGTCTCGGTGAAGGATTTAGCTGTAACTAAAATCCTATTATCAGATATCTCCCCGATGGACTTCTGTACCTGGGGACATTTGAGATCCTGTATCGTAGGATCAAGGACCAGGAAACCAAGGCATTTCTAAAGTTATAATAGAGTCCCCCATTACTAAAAGCTACAAACTAATAGCATGAACCGTTATGCCTAAAAAGTAAACAGTACTGACAGAAATGAGGTATTTTTCCCCCTCTCTCTCCTCGATGTCAGTGGGATTCTGCCTGTGTGGGAAAGGAGGCAGCCAGGAAGATGAATAGATTGTTTCAAAGAAACCAAAGTCAAACCAGTCTCAAAAGGAATTTGAGGTGGCAACTAAGTACCATCTTTCCCAGTGGAGGATATAAAAGCATTCCGATATTAAAGCTCAAATTTCAGCAGTTCTGGTAGAAGCAGAAGCTACCAACAAAGAAGGTTTGAGAGGTAAGCATAAAAGAAAGAGTAATCTGATATAAAGCCCCAAATTGCTGATATATATCCCAACCATCACAGAATTTCAAGGTTAAATACTAAAGTAAAAAGACTAAAATAAAACCCAGCAGAAGGAAGGAAAAGGAGCACAATGCTGACATACTGAAAGAGAAACAGTATCTTCCTAGAGTCCGGGGCAAAAACAGGTTGTCAAAACAAAAATGAATGTTACAAAGTCTTAGGAAAGAAACAGAAGGTTACGCGGACATTGTTAGGCCTTCGCTATTCAGGGGTAGCTCTGTACCTGCATCGCTAACTGCGGTTCTAGTGTCACCACATCAACAAGCAGAGAAAACAGAAATATTAAAGGAATGGTCAAGAAGAATATATTCCAAACAACAAAAAGCACCTGAGGGTTAAGACTGTTTGGGCTGAAAGAGAGTCTCTAGAGAAAAGCTGCTCGTTTTGTCTTCCTGATATCAAATTAAAATAGCAGAATACAGACCCAAACCAAAATGAGATGGCTGAACCTTTTATGTCAGGATAAAAACTCAGGTACTTGTTCAAAAATTGTCTCAAATATCTTCCTGGTTCAAAAAATCTTTCAGCCCAATATACCTAGAGCCTGGGAGGGTATTCAAGAGGAGAATTACTATATCCTTGACCTACTCCAATATCTTTCTGCAGGTAACTGCCAGCCACTGTTGGTAGAGGACACGTGGATGGGATTTCTGTTCCAATTCAATAAAGCAGGTCCCATGCCGTGTCATTTAGCCAGGTACTACTGGCATCTTTGAAATCTTTATCAGCACATGAGAAGCAGCATCAATAGTCACCCTCAAAATAGGTCTCAGAGCTGCCACCCTCAAGTCAGTACCAAACATCCATCAACGGAACAGGAATAGTCACTCAGGACCAACTCCGGGAACTCTGAAAATAATTCATGAGCAAACAGCAACAAAAGAAGGAAATTTTGAGATAAGACCTCTGAGTTACATCAAGATCTCTCACCTTCAGTGAATGGCTTTGGTTAGCAAATCTTCAGTCCCTTAGCCGACTCAGCAAATGTCAGTACACGGTTCCAAACTGGTGCCTGGCTCACCAGCTCTCTTCACTGTAGAAACTGTAACTAAGTTCATCAGACAGAGCTGGAAGGATAGCGTGATAAGCACGGCTAGAAGCCAGAGGAATAAGATTTAGCCATTACTTGAAAAGATGCTTTCAAGACAAAAATACTCAAGATACAAAACTATAAGAAAACTGAAAGATGGCAGCAACATTTTCTGAGGTGAGAGTGTGACTGAAACACACGTCGGCACTTCCACACTCTCGGGCTTCACCAGTTTCTGCACCGACAGAGACGTGCGGAGTGGGAAGTTGTCCTGCTAGCCCTACCACCACGCATGAGAAAGGGAAACAGAAAAAGCCAATCTGAACAAAACAGATCCTGAATAGGTAGAAGCCAGGTTTCGGAGGATGCTACTAGACAAGACCTACCCACGTACTTGGGAGAACGTTCCAACCCAATAAAGCCAAGATAGACAAAAGCCTTCAAAACCAAGACACGGTGGGGTTTGAATTGGTTTGGGTGGTTTTTAGGAGAAAAAGGGGAAAAAGTGGAATGAAGTTTAGCCACGGGAGAACTGAATGTATACCAGCATAGGCTGTATAATGCCTGGAAGCAAAATGCATCTCCAAGACAGAGGACAGAAGGACGTGAACAGAGCGGTTTTGCTTTAACAGACTGTAGGTTTTGGAAGTGAACGACTCTGCGGGTCAGGTTACGGACGCTATTTTCCAGAGCCGGCTGGAGGGTACCTCTGAGTTTTTGTAAAGAAACTGGCTGAAGTGTTACAAAGAGAGTCAATTACATTTTAACTTCTTAGTAGATGGTTGAGAACAGATGATAAAATGAAGGCTACCACTGCATACTTCAGATAGCACATGAAATAAAGCAAACAAATGTGCAACTTGCCAGCCAAAGAATCCCTCCCGCATTCCAAAAGAGGGGGAATCATCAGGTTTCCAAGTCCCCTTCAAAAAGACAAAGCAAAACTAAGTAATTGCCCATTTTCCAAATTAAAAAAAATCCCTTCTTCTAGTACTTCAACACATGAAAAACGATGGCAAGACAAGTCACCAGCAAGAGAGCCAAATTCCAAGCCAATCCGCAAGTAAATGAAGGAATCGTCTCTCTTCCCTCAACTTTTAACTTTTTTTGTTTTGTTTAAGTTGGGTTTTTGGGGGGGTTTTGTTTTTTTTTTTTTTTTAACTGAAGGAGGAAGGAAATGTCAAACATCAGAGTCATACAATGGACTATCAGATGTTTCCCAAACCAAGTAATCTGACATATGGGCAGAAAAAAAAAGAAGGGGGCGGGCTGGAGGAAGTAACAAGCTGAGCAGAGTAAACTTTGGCATACTGTGTTCAAGAATGCAGTTCCTTTTCTTCCCTTATACAAAAACCCTGCATTTAAGAGCTCAGTCCTGGGACATTTTTGTACACCACATCTAAGCAGACTCCTTAGTGAACACCAACAACAGCTCACATACTCATCTTACACATGCCCATCACTGCCCTGCAAAGCAAACTACGCTGCCTGCCCAAACGGGCCCTGGCCCAGACTCTGGGCTGGAAAGGTACAACCAGTGCAGAAATACAATCGGCCAGCCCTGGCTCTTTAACATCACCACTCTCTTGACCAGTGACATCAAATAAAGCTTATTAGGCCATCTGCCAAAATCCCTCAGCCCTTTACAAAAATACCACCTCAAGAATTCCTTCATATGAATCTTCCTTAATATAGAAAGAAGTAAATAAATCCACTACGTGACTGGTCACGTAGATTCATTTGGCCAGGTCTCTTACTGTCATTCCAGCAAAGACAAGAAGCCGGCAACTCCTGCCAGAAGGAAATTCACAGAGAACTCAAAATTTTATTAAAATGCACATGTAAAAATAAAAATATAATTAAAAAAACCCATACCAGAAACACTGGGCTAAAAATGAAGCCAGCAGATTCAGAATAAAATAATTTAACCAATTAAACTATTCTGTCAGCAAAGAATTTTTTTTTTTTTGGTAAAAATACTTGACACAGTCACTTCACAAGATGTTCCTGAAACGGATTTCATAATTCACTCAGAGCTGCCTACAAATTCACTAATAATGTGGACATACACAAAGAGGGATTCATAAAAGACTGCAGGTAGGCTAGATTTGGAAGCTTCCTCGTAAACCAGAGACTCCAATAAGAATAAAAAGCTCTGGTTTTATACAGTAACAAACCAATACATTCTGAAACTCGTGTCTCGTGGCTGTTAGCTGTGAATGCATCATCACCAAGAAACTGAAGGTTGCCAACCCCCGGCCAGCAGGTGCAGAAGAGATTTCCTCTGAATTTCGGGTTCAGTCCTCTGTTCTCACAAAATACTGTATTTTATGGGCAAATATGGAGCTGTAAGAATAGGCAACAAAGCACTGACAAAGCATTTTCAGCTCTTTTAAAGTAAAAGATGAATTAAAGTTTTAGTGAACAAGCTTTAGATTTCCTTCTCTAAGAAGTGTGTGGTTACAGAGCCACTTTGATCTCACTTCAATCCATGCCGCTGCCAGAACTCGGTGGGGAGAGGGAGGAGTAAGGGGTATGAAGAGCTGGCGAAGGAGTGGGAAGGGGAAAAGTTTTCCACTAGGTCGGTTCCCCGATTCAGGCTTTAATGTGAGCTTATGAATCCTTTTGGGGTCAACCAAGGCATGGAATAAGAGTGAAGAGGAGGGAGGAAAAATTAAAGAGGAAAAAAAAGGCCAAGCCTTTTACTCTGCAATTAAAACTATTTTCCTAAACAAGAGGGGTACACTACACGGTAACATTGCCTGACTAGAGAAAGCAGAGCTAAGTGCCTAATGAGAAGTGATACAGAAATAAGTGTGCCGTATCTCGGACTCAAAATCAAGTCTAAAAGGCTATTGTTTTTACTCCATTTTCGTAAGCTGATCTTTGTGTACATTTGAGCTCATCTGTGTTAGTCACATAAATGTAAATATTGCCATGGGGCACATTATACAACGGCAACGCACAATAAAATTTCCCGTCGCAAAGAAACAAAGAGAGAACGCCACTAAAAGCTGAAGTCACATTTCCATACGCACTACTGCAATTCTGCTCGGGAAAGGGAATCGAGCCACGCTTGATTCAGTGAGAAATAACATTTCTTTTTTGAACAGACTGAGGTAGGAAGTGAGAGGCAGGATTTATCAAAACTAATCAAAATTCCCAGCACAAGCCAGAGGAAAGACTCCTTAAACCTGTTTACATTTGTGAGGTACTAAAAACCAGGCATCATCTTACCAAGCAAAATATTAAGAACCACCCTCCTGATCCGAAAAGCTGAACTAACTTAATGGTCTCGGAGTGGTTTCTGTTCAGCCGTCATTATCATTTTACAGTAAAGAGATGATACTAATGCCAGGCTGCGTAACTGGCTGCAGCCACAGCAGGAAGCGGTGCAAGCTGTCACTCTTGGTATCACGGGCTTGTTATCCCTGCAGTATGTACTTCACAACAGCAAGCAGAGGGAATCCAACACTAGGTTTTAGTAATATTTTAAGGTCTGTTAGTGCAGAATATTTTTATTAGCTGGTTCCTCTTTGAAACTACCGGTTGATACTGGGGGACTCAGGAAAGAGGATCTATTTCTAAAGCAATACTCAGAGCTTAAAAGGAAAACGGTGTACAAGTTTGGTCTGAGGAAGAAGGGTCCCCCCCATGTAAATACATACTCCATATAAACAAATCTTCTGGATTTGATTTGGGATCTGCTGTCGAACACTCGTGCTCTTCTAAAACTGGCAAGCTAATAGTAAAATGAGCACTCTTCTGTGCAGAATTTTTTCATGTTATTTGCGTTACTATAGCACCAACAAGTTGCAAATCCCACTGTGCCAGACTCTACACAAAAAAAAAAGTGCACTGCTCACCCACAGAACAGTAAATGAATACGCAAAGGCTTGAAAGAATAGAAAACCATACTTGTCGGCCTTAAAGGCAACGGTCTGAAAAGCCCAACCACCTATCCAGTGTTACAAGGTTGTCTGTAGGAAACCACAAAGGAGCTTAGGAAAAGGGTTTGTAGGACAGCAGAGTAGCAAGTCTGCGGACATCAAGTGGTAACCTTCCACAGCTACAAATAAACAAGCAGGAAAAACCCCAAAAGATAATTAATCTGTACGTGTGTAACTCTTGAGAGTGATCAAGGACAAGTGGAGACAACAGGTTATAAGCGATCCCATCCAGTACACGGAAAGCTTCAAACCAGCTCAGATGTTTGACCTGGTAATAACATCCCAGTAAGGGTGACTGGGGTTTGGTATTTACAAGGCAGTGCATTTGCACACACACCCCTTTACCGAGGCAGAATGCTTTTGAAAAACTGAAGAAATTAAACAAAAAAAGAAATCCATGCAAATTCCTTCTTCCTCTAATGACCAAAGTTAATCACATTCACGTATTCAGCAGATAGATCTCATATGCACCACTTCTTTCCCCCCCACCACCCCCCCCAGAAGCTCAGAAATGTCAGATTCTTTGGATTTTTTCAAAAGAACTGCACTGTCAAGAAGGAAAATAAGAGAAGAAAGGTCAAACATATAGGATTAAAGAGTTGCTTCTTTACTCTTTCACATAAGGGAGTGCTCTCAGAAGCAGACGGAGGAAAAAATTTCCAGATCAAATGAATCTGGAGGGTTTTGAGAATGGAGTCAATACTGCACTGATAATGGGGAAAAATCCAGAAATATGTATTTTCAGACAGCACCACAGCAAGGGAAAATTACTACTTTTAAGATGTAATTACCTAGGATTTGTTCTAACACATCAGCCTCAGTATTTTCTTAATCACATTCACGTCTGCAAGAGCCATCTCAAAGCACTCACGCTGGCACCAAAACCAGAAGTCAGTCACTGGAGAAGGATCCACGGCCCCAGTGCATGCGGACGTTCGAAAGATCATCAGGATTTCGAGAAAACCTCACTGCAGTATTTCTTAGTGGCTAGCCTGCGATTCTTCAGCACGCTTTGTCCCGAACTGAACTATCAGGTCCGCGCACGGTTTTCCCTGTGCAATATTCTGAGAGGGTTAGTTACCCAACAGAGTCATTCATTCCCCTCCCACAGCAGGGCAAGCTCCATCCCTACCTCTCTGCAACCCTGGGTCTATTTTCTTCAGCCTCACACCCCAGTAGATACCATTACTCTGACAAGACGTGAGAAAAACCTACCGCTGAAGTGATTTAAAATTTGAAATAATCTTTTAGTAGCAGGAAGTGAGAAAGATTTCTAACGTCACTTTTCTACTTCTACCTTGTTACCTAATAAAATTCAGGATAAAGATAACCAAGGAATCAAATACTTTTGGAAAACTTGAAAGGTTAATTCCATTTGTTAAGTATATATACATGTAAATTCACACCTACACAAAACTTCAGACAAGCAAGGTACGTACTGTGTAGGGATGTAAGATCCTGCATGCCATAATCCCTACTGCTCGGAGCACTGCATTTATGATAATACAATAAGCAAGAATGACTGCGGGTTAATTTAGTACTACTTAAGGATTTGGTTGGGCAATCAACCATTTACTATGAAATCCTTTACTGAAAGTTACGCAACACCAATGAGCACCTCACCAGTAACCTCTGCACTCTTCATTTTCTGACGTCATGAAAAACCATCAAGAAAATAATTCAAATGCCAACTCCGATTTCCTTGGCTTTCCTTCTGAAAACAGCAACAAAGCTCACTGATGGAAGGCCACAACTCTGCTCCTGTTTGGAACTGAGAAAAGCAACAACAGCAATGACCTTTACAGGCTGTAAATTTGCCTTTGAATATGAGCTGGAGCAAAGACACAATTCCTACTAACCGGACCTTCCTGGCAGCAGGTTTCTGCAAGAACACGTTTAAACAAATATTCACAACATCTCCTACACCAGCTTCTCTTAAGTCCTCTATAAATAGGTCTCGCTTTCCAAGAACACAATCATGCCTTTTCCAGGCTGAAGACTCCTACAGTATCTAATCTTTCACCACACGCAAGCTCCTGCAAGTTTCAGGTCATTCCTGACACCCTTTGCTGTGCTCTTTTTCCAGCTCCAGCATATGAAATGTTATGCAACTTCATCCCCATTTTCAGAGGCCGGCTTGGGCCTTTGGATCCACCACAGCAGCTAAGCCAGGCTGTTGAGGAAACATCTCTGCACTCTCTGCGAGCCCTCTACTGTCATGTGATTAACCCTTACTCACAGGAAAAGTCAAATTAATTTCAGTAAGACTACTTTTATGATTAAGGATTATTCATAGGAAGACTGTTTGCCAGCTGGGTCTGAAGCTTTAATACAAAGCGTATTACCTCCGAACATTTTGTCTCTAAATAGTTATTAGACAACTCTTAATTAGTATTTAAATAAACTAGCCCTTAATAATTGCTTCGTAAACGCTGCTTTCAGAAACAGACATTCTTTTTCAGAAGCAGCAGCAGCAGACATTTTGACTACTGCAAAAACAGAGTTCAGATAAATGTATTTTCTTCTACTGCTGTGCTAGAAACAGCAATTTCAGACAGAAAGTGTATTTTTAATGAGCAAGCCTATTAATCTGCTGCATGCGCCAGTATAAACAAGTTTCTATCTGAGGTGTGTTCTGCTGACAAACATGCAAACTGGCTCTTGGATCATCTCGCTAGGAAACGCTTTACATTTGGAGCTGAATTCTAGATTCCTTTGTGGAGGTTGTCTGGGGGATGTGGGTTGGTTTTTTTTTTGCCAGACAGAGTGTGCAAACACTAACCCATTTGCTAGAACGGTGCCGGGTTCCTGCTTCAGCTCAGAGCGCTCGACAGCCCCCGTGTCACTAAGGTCAGAGGGACACTTGGTGAAAGCCAGCTATGCCAGCCGGAGATCACACTCGGCACCTGGATACTCAAAGCTAACTTTAAAACCTTAACTTAAGGCTGTGCCTTCCCCTCACGTGAAATATTTGGAGTGAAGATGACTAAGTGCCTCTGTGCTTTCTGGACACCATGGATAAAAGAAAAATAGTTACTAAAAAGCTTTCAGGAAAATTATCTGCAGTAAAAAAGAGTCAGAAGAAATCAGTCAGAACTAACAGTCAACAGAAAAATAAGCTAGAAATGATGGCTTGTTAAACCAACCCAAACCCTGACAGACTCAGCACAGAGCTCTGGCTTCTCTGGGGCAGGGAGATCACGTTGGGTCTTGAACAAGACAAATGTTTGGGGGAAGAAATATTATTTAAATATAAACGCTATCACAGCAGCTTATAACTATTTCAGAACTGCAGTTTTCCACTCAGGAACATTTCTTTGTGATTCAAGCACAAAACAAAGCCTGTGTTTACATAAAAAAACCAAACCAAAAGTCAACTTTTAATAGCAGGATCAGTTTAAAACAAGACCTGCAATCCCCCTCCCCCTAAAGAATGAATGAATTCCCATCAACAGATGATTTGGTTTGGGCATATTTTCATTTTGTTACACTGAAAAAAGTCCAGTTGTTAGTAAAAGTTTCTCTAATCAGACTACTGTAGCTTTAACACTTCATGAATTTTGAAATGAATATGACAATTGAAGGTGAAAGGGTGAATGGTGGTGGCCACATATTTCCAGTCACTATTTCCTTCCTCAGTACTGCTCACCCGTAAGTAAATCCTAACTACTATAAAATAAATCACCTTAATAGTTTGCATACACACTCTGGTTTTTGTTAAAAATACTACTTTATTGCATTTTTTTGTTTTGCAAGTAGAGCTGAAAAACAATTAAAACATCACAGTTCCATACACGGCACCACATCACAGGTACGGATACCTCCCACAAAATTACTTGGCAGATTAAAGGGTTGCACGTTAAACTAATCTAATTATTCAACTCACTCGCAAAAGATTTTTGCTCAACTTATTTCAGCGATATCCTATACCCATGTAAAATTTAACAGTTCCCCAGTCTAGTAAGGTGCTGATAAAAAAAAACCCAAACCAACAAAACCACAACAACTATGAAATTATTTCAGAATTTATGCTAATTGCACGGCAACAATTGTTTTTACCAGTGACAGATTCGCTGATTGCAACTACGTGAGAAGTTACGCTTCTCAATTCTCCATTAATAAACTTCACAACCCTCCCTTCTGCAAAGGACACACCACCCACTCCCCCGCTCTTCCAGTCGCATACAATTGTCTCCCTCATCCTTCGGCTTTATTTTTTTTTACTGGGTAGAGCAGGGGGGTCGAAATCACCGTAACAATTCCTGCATCTCGCTACAGGCAGCGCTGCGTAGCTCGATCAATATTAGAAGATGCCATCGAACAAAAGCACAGATACAAACTTGGAGAATGCAACAGCTCACTAGAAGGCAAGGTAAGAGTTGTATGTACCCTCGGGGAAGCACCTCTGGGCCAGTCTGCTGGCTGTGTGACTACAGCGCTTGTCCCAGAAGGTGTGAGCAGAATAAAAACCATCTATAAAAAACCTGAGGAAAAATACCAAACACAGAGCAACAAAAGGTAAAAAACCTAAAACAAAGGGACTGATCATTTGCAGTTTTAATTCGTTTTGTCCTTCCCCCGCTTAATTCCTCTAAGGAAGCTAAAAACAATCTCTTCCTTTTGATGAGAAAAAGAAGATCCTATGCACCCACCTCCAGTTCTGGCAGAGCTCTGATGAGGGCAGGGGGTATCTGCCCTAACTCTTTCAGACCCCAACCTCACATTCCAAGTTTTTGTTTTAATTATACCATACCATGCCATAAAAAAGGCCCCTCCTTCTCTCTGACATTATCCCTGGCAGCATGAGAAGGCTCTTAATGACCAAATAGTCCCCTCGCTCCCTCAGCCGCTGCCCAGGCAGAAGCGATAATGTTCCTCTGTGTCAGGTAAAATAACTCGAGGTATTTCCAAACTACTTTGCCCTCTCACAGAAACAAACTCGTTTCTTGTTTTAAACTCCAAACCTGCAGCCAGCCCAAACCGATACCATAATTTCTGCAACACTAAACCACGCCGTACGAGTAGGAAGTTGTCCGTTACCAGCAAGATGGGTAGACAGGATCTATGCAAACGAGCTATCCAGCACGCTACGTGTTCAGCCACTGTTTTTCTTCACAGAAGAAAAAATGAACAGGTTTGGGGGTTGCTTTTTTTTCTTTTTTTAAACCTCTTGCCCCCAAGCACGATCTATGCGAAGAGGAGAGAGCGCTGTAACAACAGCTGACATGCAGTCACAAGAGCCCAGAGCGTTAAGTCCGACAGACAATCACACTACATGACTGTTCGCCGCTGCTGAAATGGCGTTTGTCATTGTGAAAGGAGAGAAAAACCCCCCAGTTGGGTAGGCACAAAGCACACAGGGCACGGAGTGCCAAGGGAGGCGGAGAGAAGCCTGTTTACCAGAGAAGATGGTCGCACATGCAGGGAAGCGCAGGCAGGGGACACATAATCCGTTGCCTCTGCGCTCTCCTACTCAGGGGAGCGCAGCTGGGAGAGCAAGAGACACACTCGCAGCAAACCACGTTAAAGAGCAAAATAAACACGGGGAGCCGGGCCGGGGGAGGGGCCAGCGGAGGAGCATCTAATGCTGAGACAAGTTCAGTTTTGACATGTTGACAGAGCAGACTCTCAGTTATGGTCAACAGTTGACTTGTTC
>JAAGNO010000564.1:0-11964 GCA_033439905.1 Ceryle rudis | reverse complement strand
GCCCCCCTCTCAGGCTGCTCTTCTCCAGCTGAACAGCCCCAGGGCTCTCAGCCTGGCCTGGCCACAGAGAGGCTCCAGCCCCTCAGCATCTTGGTAGCCTCAGATGGACTCTCTCCAGCGGTTCCCTTTTCTCCCAGTAGCTTCCTTTCACCTGCCAGCTCACCAGTCAAACACCTCTGAATTATGAGAGACCTTCAAATAACCCGGGGCTGAACCTGCCTCATCTAACACCTCAGTGTACCCTGCAGCACCCAACAAGTCAGCGACTCCCCTGTGGTTAGGAAAGCTCTGCCTGTCCTCTTGAAACTTCCATTTTAAATTGAATTAAAAACCTACTGGAGTCAGCTTCACACTCCAGCAAGGCAAAGGCCTGAAGAGTGAACCTACAGTTCGGTTTCCACCCTTGGTTATTAGCCAGACTGTTCAGAAAACAATTTTTAAATGCCTGGGTTGATGTATTACTATCTTTTTATTCATCTTGAATGATAGATCCTACGTGCTGGACACATAAAAGGCTTAGGGAAATACAGTCTGCATTTTACAAAGCTTTAGTGAAAAACAAATGAATTGTCTTTATTAACTGAATTGAACCTTGTTGTGTCCTCCACTGAAAGACTTCGGTATTAGGGAAGCTCTCTCCTCATTGTTCTTTTCTCCACCTTATGTTGGGAGAGGAAAATGAGCATTTTTGCATTTACAGCTCCCAAATGGTTTCTCCGTTTGGAATTTAACAGTCCTGCGATCTGAACTGTCTGGATATACAGAAGAGAAGAAGATAGTCACAGTGCACATGGAGAAGAGGTTACTGCTGTCAAAAGCTGGTTTACTACTTCATCAGATTCTGGTTCCCAGTGCTCAGCCAAGGGTGCTTAACCCATCACTTCACTGGTTTGACTTTATTTGAGCTATTGGCAGTAAAAATATACTGCCTGGGTTCTGTTTAAGTACGTGACAAGGCATTACATCAGATGGCTTAGGCTTAACAAAAAAGGTATTTATATATTCATATTTATATATTTTAACCTATTTCAAATGTTTTTAAACAAAACCCAAAGTTTGAAGCCAGGTTATATAAAAAAAAAAAAGTTTCCAAAAGGGAGGGTAATTGCAAAGAGAGGGTGGAGCTGCTTCACTTCTGGTTTTATGAGCTAACTTAGCCAACAATCAGCTTTTCTTCTTATCAAAGATACAGATGAATCCATTTGCTATTTAAATCTATCTGTTCCCTGCAAACTAGACACAGCTTCCAGGCTTGAGATAAGTGCTGTATCTGGCCCTTTAGCCTCCTGAATCATCCAAGTACAGGAATTTTAACACCTTTTTGGAGCACTATTTAAATTGATCATCAGTGTAAGCAAATAGAATCTAAATGGACCGTCCTGATGGGCAATAAGGTCTTTGGGAGTAGAGAGGATCTCTTGTCTGCATATGCAACTGGGGACCCCAGCTCCAGTGATGCTCTCAAACTGCAACCACCTCACTCTAATCTTCATTTTAAGTATTTTATCTGCAATTTCTTTCTTTAGGTTGTAAACTTAACCCACCTAAGCAATCAAATACAAAGAAGCAGATCCCAGTTTTCTCTTTCTACAAGCCTCAGAGGAGGGGAAGAAAATACCTAACTAAACAAGTTACACCTTCCAAACATAAGGTTTTAGGAAGGAAAGGGAGGTTGGAAGGAGTGGGATGAGCTTCCCACAGCACCGCAATGCCACGGGAAAGCGCCACGTTTAATGTAATCAAGCTCTACATTGCAGCCATATGGAAACAATTTCAGTCAATAAACAACTCCTGCGAGAAGACAGCAGAGGAACAGGGGAAAAAAAAAAAAATCAGATACCAATTGAGCTAGGAGGCAGGAAAGCCACTGGCAGTGCTCAGAGGGCTTTGCATTATAAGAACGGACTGATGTCCAGCAACACAGCGCACGTTTTTGAGTCCCTTATTGCTTGCCTCGAGACTTCCATAATGCCAAATCTCAGCTTGCAAGCAGCAGAAATGGTGTAACTTCTTTTGCAGTATCTTTCCCAGCTTCTGAGACCCTGGGCCTCACTCTTCTTCCCCTTCTTGCCCCCCACCTTGCAAAGGGTATCGCTATGACAGGTTTGCCCACTCGATAGCCAGAAAGGAAGCAGCCATCCCAAACTTCAGCCTGATCTCCCTGCATTTTATCTGCCTGGAATTTGCAGGTTTCAAAACAGGGACTTTCTCAGGGAGTGAGTCCTTTCAAATATCAACCCTAGGAAAAAAAAACCCAAACAAAAACCCCAAATCAGGGCACACTCCTTCCTGATAGTGGTTATTTACATGAGGCTTGGTTTCAAGATCCCATATTATCCAGTATCCTAAAAAAAACCAGCAAAACCACTGCCTGTTCTACAGAGACACACATTCCTGCGCTCTGCTGATTACAGGAGGGAGTAAAAACTCAAATCAGTTTGGGACAGGAAAAGGGAAATTCAAGGGAAGAGGCAGCAAGTGAAAGCAGCTGCATGTTTAACAAAAGAGCAAGAATGCACGGTTGCTGGGAATAAACCAGAATTTACTTGAGTGTGACAGAGAAGTGACACCAATATTTATGAGAATAATGCCCATGAAATGAACTGAGGATAATTCACAAGTGTCTTTTGAAGTAGCTGCTTGTAAAGGTTGGAAAAGTCTTCACTTCCACCGTGCCATGCAATGTGCCAGCAGATGCACCACGGCTGCCCCCAAACCACTGTGTATTTATATTTGCAGACATTCAGGAACTAAAGGACTCGAGATGTTCCTCTTAACTAACCGAAGTGCAGGAGTCGAGGTATAAAAAGAAAAGCAAATAGAGGAATAGTAATAAAATGTTAAGAACAGTAACTTTCTAGCAGAAGGGAGAACCCCTGAGAGTACAGCGAGCGGTTTGCTGCCAGACTGCAGCAACATGCTTTGGGCACGTGAAAGTACCTTCTAATTCACCAGAAATAAAAGATAATTTTCAGCAAATCCATTTGCAGGTAAAGTCTCAAGCAGCCTGAAAAATAGGCACTGAGAAGGGCTTTGTAGGGTGCTGTGTTTGGGTTTTTTTTTTCTTTTCTGACAAGAGAATCTCTAGAAAATAAGGGCAAAACCCCAGGTCAGATGGATGTTTCTATTATGCTAGTGCTCAAAAAGGGGCTGGGGCTAATCTGGAGAGTTATAAGGCAGTCAGATGGGTATCAATGCAGGCAAACCAACTGGAAAAAATAATTCTTTACTAGGAAAAAAGGAAAAAATACAAGAACAGGGACATCGGTAGTGCCAGTCAGCACGTTTTAATGGCAAATGTCTTGACAAAGGACTAATTCCTTTCTTTGAGATCACAAATGTAGCCAAAAAAGAAGAAAAAGTACGTGCACAGAGCGTGCTTTTGGTTCTAGTGGAAATCCACCTTGGCTGCTCCGTATCGACTGGTACTTTCTGAGAGCTGTCAGTTAGCCAGTTCTTAATCTACTTCCTGGGATTGCATCATGCTAATTTTTTTTTGTCACTAAATTTAAGTTCTGATGCAGTTCAACGTTTTTCTCACTGCAGATAAAAATCCAGGACTGACACCAGGACTATAAGAACAGCACATTATTATGAGGAAAGGACTACAAAGTCTTGACTACCTACCTTAACTTAGCTCAGCAAAGCTAAGATCCAAATAGAACGGCAAATTTGTACCGTAAGAAATGCAGACTGTAATGGCAGGCTTTGCCAGAAAGAATCTCGGTGTTGGAGCAGTGAGGCTGAGGAACAGGGTTTCCCTATGTAAAAGGGAACCTTTTAAACGGCTGCGTCGCAAAAAGGGCTGTCGCACCTCAGTATTCAGCGTGGGTCAGACACAGGCTGGAACATTCACCGGTTTTGGTTTCCAGAATGTTAAAAATAAACGGAGACCGTGAAGAATCACCGGATGATCTGAGTGCTGGAGAAAATGCCTCAGAGTGAGACTTAAAAGCTCAACTCTGTTTCCTTATCAATTGAGTAACTTGATTACAGAGTGTAAGTACCTCCATGGCAAGAAAGTACTGGATACTAAAGGGCTCTAATCTTGTCAGGAAGGTCGTAACAAGAACCAGCGGCAGAACTTAAGACAAATTCAAATTAGAAACCAGCCACTTAAAAATTTTTAACAGTGAGATGGCACAAACTACCATGAGAAGCGATGAGTCTGAAATTACCTGTGATGGACACTCGGGGCTGGAAAGCTTTCAAATTGTTTTTAGCCAAACATCGGTTCCTGGTCTCAGTTTCAGAGTAAACGATGAAAATTTAAAGGCTTGTGATACAGAGCATATAAAACATATCAGAGAAGGCAATTTAATTGTTTGTTCTCGCCTTGTATTTTATGAATCTCCAGTACGTTAACAGCATTCTACTTCTATGGACCAGGAAATTAAAGAGGGAGGAATCTGTTTCAAGTTCAGTAAGTTCCCCCTTTTACAGGCTGCTGTACTTATCACCAAACAGCAACGCTCCATCAACCAGATGGAGCCCCCAAGAAATGCCCACAAGTCAGCGAATGACCGACTACCACATCTGAAAACCACGCGCAATACAACGTAGTTGAGGAAACTCTAATGGGCTACTTACCTCACCCATCTGCAGCATGAAAAAAAAATATCAGTATGAGCTTAAATAGCTAGTTCTTATTCTGTGTAAATACACTTCAGACATTCATGTTTATGCTACCGAGAGCAGCAGCATGTGCTACCGCCCAGCCAAGAAATCCTCAAATACTTAACCAACGTGAAAGCATCTCAAGAACCCGGGACGGGTTATTTTCACATTACACATTGGAACACAGGCGAGTCAAGAAGTTTGCCCTGGGTCAAAAAGTAAGACCTATGGCAGGGCCTAGAAAAGAGAACCCGTCGCGATCTCATCGCAAGGAAGAACCTTCCTTTTCAACATTTGCGCTCTTCCATGTCAGAGCCCTCGCGTACCCGGTTGCTCAAACTCCAAAACCCTGCCAGTTGAATCACAAAGAGATTCCTAGTGAAAGCTGACATTGTAATCAAAGAATCTGATCATGGCAGAGAAAGTGTCCAAAATAAAGGTCAGAATAAATATCCGAGTAGAAACGGCGCTTGTATTTTATGAACTAACTAAATGCTTTCTGCTTCCATTAGTATTACAGTACCACTGGAAGAACAAAAAGCAGATTCAGAGCTTGTTTCAGAGCTCAGAAGAAATGGGCAGCTCAAAATGCAGGAAATGACTATATGCTACACTTCCCAATTGATAGGGATAGGCTTATCAGAATAAAAACTGCTGTTCACAAGGCTCACTGAAAGAGCAGCCCACAGTATTGTTTCAGAAGCAGGAGTTGTTTTACTGCTGAACTTAACATTCAATAGTTGAGTTTGGTGGTTTGGTTTTTTTTTTTTTTTTTCCAAAAGTGAAAAGAAAATAAGGCCTCTTAAATATTAAGTTCAAAAGTAGGGAGAAAATTGATGTCAGGAATTCAGGACAAGTGAGAAGCAAACAGAATTAATACATTTTGCATGCTTGGCTTGGAACTTATTTCCTTAGCTCAGTGTTAAGACCTTGTATCAACCACCACAGCAGTGAATAGGGTTCACAAATTTAATACACCCTAAACAGACGTCTTGTATTTACAGAGAACAAAAGAACACCATGCTATGCATAAAGCAGGTACTTAAAAATCCGTTTCCTTGGGCTGACAGAAACTTCACTAGACCTGGAAACAACACTCCAGCCCTTGGGCAAACAGTGGCTGGAAGCAACATACCATGGGCATACACCCCGAGTTAGGGCTCTGGTAAGTTGTATGATGGAAATTGTATAGGTGTACTCAGATCTGCAACCTGATGAAGGGTATGGTGGGTAGTGGTAGGCTTGGTAATGAGCTTCAGGCTAGTAACTTCACTGTAACCAACGTGAAATGATGAAGTAAATGTTCCCAGAGGAATTCTGTAGGAGAAAGAGTTAACTGACCTTCCATACCTTCTGGTTGGCTGCACAGGAAAGATAAAGCAGAATACACTTTGTCAGAAGCACTGCTCTACAGCAGTTCCCACTTTCAAGAGCAGTCTCTTAACTCCAGACTCCGCATGCAGCTTTGATTAACAACTGGGAAAGGGAAATGCACACGCAGACGGGTAGAATAACCAGCTATAGATTGGGGTTGTTTGGGTTTTTTTAAAAGAAATTCTTAAAAAAAAAAAAAAAGCACATCAAAACAGTAACGGTTCAAGCTTTTGGTGTCTGTGTTAACACGGTGTTGAGAAAAACAAGGAACAAACATGCATGTGCATTCCTGAGATAGATCTGAAGCCCAGCAGCGAGCAAGTCCTATCAAATGAAAAGAAACTCCTATTAAATGAAGCAGAAGAAAAGCTATGCAAGAAAAAGGGGCATCCCTTACAGTCTTGAGAGAAAGTTTACCCTTGTATTGCTTTTGGCCTGATGCAGGGGGAATTCTGATGGATTTAAAAAGCCATAAAATTAACTGAATAAATAAGGATGAAAAGTGTCAAACCACAGAAGTCAATGGAACATGGAAAATCCTCCCTATCACCGTACAAAAATCTCATTGACTTTGGTATTCTTATTGAGCACATTAGATGACCAGCCAATAAATTCCTTACATGGCTAATAAATATTAATACATCACAGATGTAAAAGTGAAATAGCTGGGGAATAGAAACGGCCTCGTTCAACTGCCACGGGCTCAGTATGTGACCTTAAGTGAGTCACTCGGCCCTCACTCCTCGGGTTCTCGATGTGTAAAATACCGATACCTCTGTAAAAGCATTTAAAGATTTACAAACAAAGGTACAAAGTATTAATTTATCAGAGAATAATAAAAGAGGAGGACAGCGGCTCGGCCATAATGAATTAAATGTGACCCATCAAAGCCGTACTCCACCAGCCTGCCACACAAGTTACGGCCATAAATCGATCACTTCTGATTAGGTTGAGGCTTTACGATGTCGTGACTGCGACAGCAGCAGTTTCCTAACTGGGAAAGGAGCACTTTGCTCAGCAGCCTATTATGCAGGAAGGCTGCAACGAACAACGAGCTTCTAGTAAACCCAACCGCAACAGCAACGAACAGAAGCATCCCAAACAATATACTTTTTAAGGTTATCTATCATAAAAGCTTCTCCACATGATTCTATGGTCATAGGCTAACCCTGGATAAGCACCTGGCTGAGCGGGAGGAGAGGGGAAGGAAATCAAACAATACTATGTTTAAAGAACAACCAGATTTCAAGCGACTATCTCTCTTTTTTAGCAGGCACAACACAAAAATAAATGTGTTTCTCACAGTTCCGAGATGAAATTTTCAGTTGGCCAGCGACTACAAAGCCAGTTCTTTACTTCTCGCTGCAGACCACATGACTGCCTCAATACAGAAGAACATTTTATGTGCCAACTTGCAATGAAGACCACATAGTTAATAGTTTGCAACCTCCTTTCCCCCAGAAGATCTTCAGAGTTGAGTAATAAAATTCCTCACATGATTTCAATGAGAGGGTTCACTTGTCAGAGGCTGTTTCAAGATAGTATCATATGTCAGGGAGGTGCTGTTCAGACGACGCTTTCCAACCTTGAGTTTTCAAGGCTGGACTGAAACCAAAAAAACCTCAGGCTGTAAAGTTTTAAACTGGAAGAAAGAAAAACCATCTCTAGACGTTATTTTCAACGTGTGGAAATGAACCAATTAATGAGGGGAGAAAGAACAACTCTGATTAAAGCCCTGACAAACCCTTGAGATCACAGACCGCTTACTAGCTCTGCCACAGACTCCGGGTAGGAACCCGGGCACTTTAATCCCTCTACACCTCAGTTTGCCGCCTGCGAAATGAAAAAGATCACTCGCTTTTCATATCCTGTTATTCCTGCTCGTATTGTTCCCCCAAATTAAAAGCATTTGTCAAAACACTTATCTTTAGCATTAACACTGGAAACGGCGTTCACGGACAACGTGCAAGCCACTTGCACGACTGAGTGTTCAAACACAAGCTGCTTGTAGACGTTGCTACCCAGCCATCCTGATTTTATACGCAGCAGGAGGAAGATTTAGTCAATACAGGGATATCCAAACGCTAAAATACAGTTTATTACCGATTTCATGCATAAAAACAGCTCTAGGGATATTAGACCCCCCAAAATTCAATTTCTCCTCATTGTCTCCTAAAATAATCCCCCAATAATCATGACATCGGTCTCCCTTCATCGATAACCCACTGGGCAATATTAAGAGCATAGGTAAAATTAACACCCAGTCCCCCAAGGCCGTGCATGCAGAATCCCATTCTGCCTGCTCCATTCAAATCAGTATAAAGTCAAATCGACTTTGGTGACTTTAGAAGACGTGTCAAAGCTGCATAAAGTTATCGACAGGAGAAACACAGGCACAGGGGTTTTGCAGGAGGATGCTTAAGCTGACAGAAGCCCTTCAAGCGTTTGATTTCAAATCCTAAACTTTGCAGGAGATGAAAAATATTTGCCACAGATCCCAACAGCGCGATGTGCAATTCTGTAGCGTCCCTACAAGCTCTGCAGAAATCACTGTGCAGCACAAGTTGCTTTCTTTAGATTCAAATGTGCTGTCATTCATGCAAATTGGTTTATTTTCTAACACACACAACCAAACATCTTCCAAAATCCCTTTATGAAAGGGACTGCACAGTGCTCTTCCTTTCTCATCTTTCAGTTTCTCTCATTCTTTCAACTCCCTGCCCAAACACCTTCTCCCAAAGATACAAATTTCACCAGTGCACCGCTGGCGTACAGAAAAAAAAAGAAGCAGCAATCCCCGAAGTTAACGAGAGAACAATTCCTGAAATTCATGCTTATTAAAAATTCATTTTATTAAAGATAAAATTAGGTTAAAAAGCAAATGTCAGAACCTCACTGGTTTTTTTTCCAGCTCCAGATACCACTGAAAAGACATACCAAACACTTCCATGAACTTACAGATTAGCACTATAAACACTTGATAACAATTTAATTTTCCAAACACTGGACAGCCATGAACTTTTAACATCCTTTTGAAAGCGACCAGTAAGAGCCACACAGAAAGTGCCTGAAGAAGGAAGTTTTCTGCAGCTGACACTGGTTACTAATTCTGTCAAATTACCACAATCACCATGCTAGAGAGACACGTATTTTCTAGAAAGGTCAACAAATAGAAAGGAATTGCTCAAGACTAGTCAGCAAAGTAGTTCTAAAGATACAGGCCTCATCCACATTGGTTTTTCCTCAGGATTTCCTCACCACTCTTTAAAAATCCTGCAGCTTCACCTATGGTATCATTCCAACATAGCTGGCCATCTGCGTACCACCGTGTCACCTAGACCCGCTTTCAACAGTCGGATGACACAGGAAGAAAAATGCTGATGCCTGTTCTGGTGCTTGCGCTGGAGCTAAAGGAACGATAGGAGGAAGAACAGACACCGCTGAGTAAAACACAAGTTCCTTGTTCTTACTCTCATGCCTCAGCTCGTCAGACAATTCTGTCAACCCTACAGAAAAAAAAAAGTTGTGGCTGTCGTGAGGCTGAAGAAGAATCTTCACTTAAGGGAAAAAGTGTTCCCCAAATCCCAGTTTACAGACATGGTATCAAACCCTGTTCTTTCCCAGAGCCAGCTGCTCCCAGAACAAGCAGATAACAAATGCATCCCTGCACAGATAACATACTCCCTCCCTTTCTCACTTCTCCCCTAATTCCCTCCCCCATCCGCACCTCGGAGATGTTTTCTTAGCAATTTGGAAGAGAAATGGCAAAAAGCAAGATGCAAAACACAGAAATAAATTAAGTTTGTTCCCTGCTGTTGACGGATTTGGTCCTAGCATGATGGGAGGGGAAAAAAAAATATCTTAAGAGTGACAGATCCATATAAACCTACTCCAAACTACACCCGACATCCCGAGGGACCCGGTTTAATGGTAAATAAATATAGATGCAGTTCCTACTAATGAGGCAGGGTACAGCAAGGCCAAAGAAAATGCAATCATCTCGGGGAAAAAAAAACCTGCACAGGACTCCTCCTCTCCCATCCATGGAGGAAATCAGATGCCAGCTGCACCATCCCAGGAAGGAAGCAGAGCCTGTACCTGATGAGCCCTGCAGAAATGAGCTAGTCATAGCACGGGACGCAGGCACACTCTTCATGGCTTTGCCAGCCCACAAATCGGCTGCAGAACTCAATTCCTCTCCCCGACACGATGGATGTTACGTGGTATCATTCATGCAAATCGTAGGGTTGTTTTGGTTTTATTTCCCACCGGTTTCTTTTTGTCTCCAGTTCCAGCAGTGTGAAGCAGGGGCACGTAGCTAGCGGCTATCAGATCTGCTCTCAAACGCGTGCCCTGGCCACCAGTTTAACGCTTTCCTACCTACAAAGTTTCAAGTCTTTCCAGCTTTTGTTCATGTACATTTCGTAGTTAAAAGCCACTTATCTCTCCTCCCAGTGTTATTTGAGCAGGAGAAGAAACTGAGATATACCCGACTGCACAAGCAGCAAACGTGCTTACAATCTTCATTTCCTCTTCCTTCTCCCACCCACCCCCCCAAAAAAAAAGGCAATTTTTTTGTCCTTAACAAGAAGGGACTGAGAAAAACAACACATACGACCAAGGCATTTTCAAGCTATCGCAAAGAAAAAAAAAAAAATACGCTTCCTGAAGAAGTGTTCTGCAAACATACCAAGAGACGCTCTTGCAACTGAAAAAAACCACAACCCAAACCAAAAAAAACCCCAAAAACAAAACCAAAAACCCACAACAAACCCCGCAGACAAAAGTGAGGTTGAAGAACTCGGCTCGCTCTGTCTCGCATGTGTATTCTGCACCTAAAACCACTCGCCTCTTGTTTTGTTTTGACCCCGAACCAGAGCAAAACACTTCAGCGGCATTCCCTGCCACTTCCTCCAACCGCTCCCGGGGTCAAACACGTTGTTCTGCCGAAAAAAAAGAGAGAGATCCCAGGCGCTGATACAAAATCGTTTACCCTCCGCTCCCCATCTCTTCCAAAGTAGTACAAAATAAACAAGGCTATGACACCCCACCCAAGCTCTCCTCGCACATTTGGGGGAATGACTTCCCTCCGGGTTCTCCTCCTCCCCCACCCGTCCCTATGTTAAACTCTCCAGCAACAAGACACCCTTCGGATTCAACGCCTTTGCCCTCTCCCAAAAAAAAACCCTCTCTCAAAACGCCGGGAGCCGCAAACAGATCTCGTCGCGCAGACGCCCAGCCCTGGGATCCAAGCGGGCTTTGGGAGCACCCGTGACCCCCGTTTTCCCCAGTCCCATAGACACAAAACCACCGGGGCTCCCCTAGAAAGGAGGCCCCGGAGCCCTCGCACACCCACGGTGGATCCTCAGCCCCCTCCCAGCCAGGGCAGAGCTCCCCGACGTAGCCCCGGCGAAGGGGGGTGGATTCCGGGTTCCATCCCCGTAGGGTCGGAGCCTCCTCCTTCCTGCCCCGGCAGGGGCAGCCCCTCCCGGGGTCCCGGGGACATGGAGCGGGGACCCCCCCCGCCAGCCTCCGCAGCCGCGCTGGGGCTCGCACCAGCCCAACCCTAAACTCAGCGGCGAACAAACCCGAAACAACCGCACAAAATAATAATAATGATGATTAAGAAAAAGCACCCACCCAGGCTGAGGGGACTCCGCCACCACACACCCAAGAAAGAGGTAGAAAAACAAACAAACAAACAGAATAAATAAATAAACGGCAGGAACAAGGACGAAGGGCTCTTCTTTAAAACCCAGAGGCTGCCCTGCCCTCCCGCAGACCCCCGCAGCAGCCTCCCGGGGACACCTTCCTCCTCCTCCTCCTTCCCAGCTCCGGGAACGCCGAAAATACGCGGAGCCACCCAAAACCGCGGCTCAAACTCTGCCGGCGAGCGGCCGAGCCCCGGTTGAGGGGCTGCCCCTGCCCGCCCCCCACCCCGGCCCGGCTTCCCCCTCCCCTCCCCTCCCCTCC
>JAAGNO010000563.1:8046-42080 GCA_033439905.1 Ceryle rudis | reverse complement strand
AAAAATTTCTTTCCTGAGAGAGTGGTGAGGCCTTGGAACAGGCTGCCCAGGGAGGGGGTGGAATCACCATCCCTGGAAGTGTTCAAAAAATGTCTAGATGTGGCACTTCAGGACATGGTTTAGTGGTCATGACAATGTTTAGTGGACAGTTGGACTTGATGATCCTGAAGGTCATGTCCAACCTTAATGATTCTATGATTACACAAGAAAAGCCGTACCTAGCAGCTAAGTTTTGGGAAAATTGGGACGGTTTATTATTGCCTAAAGCCTCCAACCTCTGTTTGTATCCTGTAATGAGTACAGGAGTACAGGGTCATTTGAGCACACTAGCTCTGTTATCACATGAGAAAACTCAGGTCATCAGTAGAGCAGGACTGGATGTCATTACATACGACTCTTTTTTCTCTTTCAGGCTTCAGTTTATTTCTTTCATTTCCACAAACACTGTACAACATTCACAGGTAAGTTAATTATCATGAAATGAGTTCTATTCCCTCCCATTTAATTCTGTATATTTAATGGTTTCTTCACTTGTGAAATAAATACAATGCTTGAAGTAGCCTAGCTTCGTTCAGCCAGATATTGTCCTGATGATGTAGCAAAACGTTGTTCTGGTCAATTTTCAGATTCTGACTGGTTTCTTTTCCATGTTTGTAACTCCTCTCCTCTTCCTTTCACTTGCCGTTCTCCAGGCAGTCTCGCACGGGTCCTGCACAGTAAACTGATAAAAGCTCTGTAGTTACAAATGCTTCATTTTATCTGCAGTCAAATGTGATTTGTACCTCCTACCTGTGCTAGGTAAAATTCTGTAGCGGATCATGGTGCACTCCATGAGCTACTTTGTCGTCTTCCAGATCCCTCTGTAAAACTCTTCCCTGCATGACGTCTGCAGATAATTACCATCAGATCCAGGCTAGGCAGGTGGCAAGCTGTGATTACATCTAAGAGTTGGCTTGCTGCACCTAGGAATTGTATACACGCTTAGTTTCTACTCCAGTGGCTTATTTTTATTGATGCTGCCTACTGTCCATGAGTGTTTGCTACCTCATTTCACTCCTCTGTCACATCAGGTCTCTCAGGTCCTATGTGTCCTGGAGGAGGGACTGTCACTGCCTGTCTTCAGGAATTAGTGACAATTAAGAATTAAATTTCGGAGACTATAAGACAATAAATTCCTCGCTCTACTCAGGGAGGTTAATGAAATCATGACTAGCCCCAAGTCTGAGGCAGGGACTGGAAAGTCAGGAGGTGTGAGGCAGGAAAGGCTGAGGTCCTGCAGAAAGGCTGAGCAGCCTGGGGACCAGTGGTGAAAGGGACTCCAGTCTGGGGAAGACTGGGAGGAAAGGAGGTCAGCAACTTGAGCATGTCAGTCTCTGGCAGGAGCAGCATTTATCTCATGAACATTTAGTTTTTGTTTTCTTTCCTCTCATGTCAGGACTTCTGTTTAGTGTTTTCCTTTTCAACTCATCCTTTGATATAGTTTCTCTCAAGCCTTCTACTGTGTTTATCTTTCCTCTGAACAGAAGAGCGCGGTAATTTTAAACAGCCAGTCAGGTTTGCCTGAAGGATGGACACACAAGCTATTTGATGAGGAGGAATTTGAGTTTTCCAATCATCTGCTCTCTTTTTTTCATCTTGCTCCCTGTTCTCAGTTGTTATTTTATCAGGAGAATATTACTTTTTGAAAAGAGAAGGATACTTACTGGATTTTTGTCTGTTTCTATAAATACAAATGTTCAGAGATTTTTTAAACAGGCTGTTTCCCCATCCACTTCAAACACAGAATTGTTCTTCTGAACTATTGGTATGAAAAAATGGTTTAATGGCATTGAATATAGTAAATTAAACCTTCTGCTCCTTTTATAACCTCTCAGTGAGTTTTGCCTGAGTGAGAAAGATTCAAGATCAATGCAAAAGTTATTGATCTTACAGTTACCTTTTTCCTAGCTGACCCAAAATAGTAATTTACTATCTTCAATAGTACTACCATTAAAAGACAACTTAAAATATCCAAGAAAACACAATGTATCATTAATTTTCCTTACTCTAATTAGCAAAAAAAGCATCCCCTTTAGGCTGTACCTTGGCAACAGTGAAGGATTGTGTAGCAGCAGCACCTCTGGACCTCGACCACAGCAATGCCTGCCAGCCACGTGCTGGCAGAAGCTGACCAGAAGCTATGTAAATAAACCAGTTTAATTTTACCCCCAAAATAAATGTTACTCGGGTATCCTAGAATTTGTCGTACAATGTCTGAGTACCTAGCACATTTGCACAGGTAGTTGTGTTGCATGATGAATTCCCGGGCTGAGTTTAGGCTAGAGTTTGAAGCTACTGTGTGGAAACAGAATGGATGAATTTTCTTACTCCATAAAATCATTGTACTTCTTTACAGAGCGCATTTAAAGAAAACACTGAAGAATGATTCATTGTATGAAGGACTCCTACCTCTTGTGTCACCTCTGTTGCTGTTCCTTCTCCTCACAGTCTGGGTGGTTTTATCTCCAGGCAACATATTAGCAAAGCAACCAAGACTGTTTCTATGGATGGTTGGGGTTGCTTTCTCAAATGTTAGTGTAAGTATGTCTGGGGTGGTGGTTATTATTCAGAGGTAGCTTTCTATTTGTGTGTGAATAAACAGAAGGGAACAGAATCTGTAGCTGAAACTCAGCAGAAGCACGCGGCTCTTCTGCTGCTGTGTTACGCTGTCTTATAGAAATACAGCACAGCACTAGTCGGGACAAGGGATGCTGGTGGTGCTGCAACCCATGCTCTACCCCAGCGTAACTTTCTTATGAAGGTTCTTTTTTTTTCAGAGGGTTTACGAAAACCTGAGGGAGGCCTTACTTCCAGAAACAGAACAGATATTCCCCAACACATAGGCAGAACTGGAGACTTGTCTAAAGTCCAAGACAGCTCAATGCAGGCACAGATTTACTGTCAAGAGTGGGGGGGCAGGGGGTGGGGGTGGTGTAGCCTTCCTCTGCTGTTGTGCCCAGTTGTGCGGTACGTGTATTCCTGTACCCCACTGTTCAGCTGAGCCCACATTTTCCCTTCAAAATTCGGAAAAAGGCTGCACCACTGACAGCATTTTTTAGGGGAAGATGTGAGAAGATACAGGGTCCTTGCAATGGATCTCTTTGTTTCTCCTGTACCACATCATTGTGACCAACTTCCCCCCTTTAATGTCTGTAAGGCAACTTAAACCTTGGAGAAGTAACCACATGGGCAGACTGACAGTAATGCTGAGCCCTGGAGTTAATCCAGAGCTTTCTGCTCTGGAGGAGGCCCTTTGCCTCCCTTCTTGCCAGGACAGAAGCAAGGGAGCTGCAGCCAAGAAGAAAGGTGGTCCTCCAGTCAATGCTAAAATACCCTAAAGGCTAGTGGCATTTTAGAAGGCTAGTCTCCAACACCATCTAAAATCGTGTCACTGAGCAATGCTGCATCCCAATTAAAAAGAGAAATTCTTGAAGCGCCTTGCGTTAGGAGAAAGATCTTTGAAAATGCAGGATTTTGAAAGAAAAAGCATAACCCTGCTATAAATTTGTATCCAGGAACACAAAAGAAACAGTAATTGTGATGTTTGTTAGATGTAATCCTATAAATGTACATTTCTGAGGGGCACAGCTCAAACAGTTCCATCTTAAAAACTTGAACTCCCAGAAGTTAGGTTATTTTCAGATGTATAAAGAGAAACAGCATTATTTCTTGCCGGTGGTGAAAAGTGCTTTCAGAGTTTGGCTAACGGCAGGTTCTGCACATACAGCTTAACCATCTGAGAGCCTTTGTGGCAGGATGGTTCCAGCAGGAAGATAGCAAGGCAAAGCAGCAGTTTCTTTGTAGATTGCAGTTTATTAGACATCGAGTGCAATGCATATTCTTCAGGCCTTGTTTTTTTTCTGTTACCAAAATATCTCCTGCAGTGTTAGAGGCTCATGTGAATTAAAAATGTATGCGTGTGAGTTGAAAAAGTTACCATTTTAAAAGCAGGCATTAAAGATGTAGGGGTGTTAGTGGCATTTATAACATTTTAAAAATGAAAGACAAACCTGTATTTCCCTTCACCTCCTCTCGTCCCTTAAACACACACATTTCCTCCACCATCAGAGAAAGGCTCGTCAGGGCAATGCTTTGCTTCTCCGTGGTAGTTGGACACACTGGGTTTCCATTATCTGTTCTGTAGATCACAAACTGCAGCCCGTATTTCTCTACCTGCCAGCATCCTGAATTTCTTATGTCTTTAACAACGTATTTAGTTGCTCAGCAGATCTCCTGGGCTAAATGTCCAGTCTGAGGTTTGGCCTCCTGGCTGTGCAATGTCAGGACAAGTAGGGAAGGTGATGGCCTCCTGGGAGCAGGGAGAAAGATGGGCCATTTCCAGCATTTTTGGCTATACTAAGGACAAAAGGCTTCCAAGGCCTAAAAATGGAAAGCTGCTTATCCATGACAGGAGGACTTCTTTCCCCAGTCCCCAGGGCCAGCAGTGGGACTGCCTAGAAGCTCAGACCTTGCCTTGAGATCTGCTCAGAAATATCCAGGTCTGAGCAAATCACCATGGAGCACAAGTGCCACAGCTCCCATTTAGGAAGCCCTCAGAGGTACGCATTTGAGTCTGGGAGGAGGGGACCTTCAGCCATCACCATAGCAGGAGTGCAGTGGTGGCTGGCTGCTGGGCAGCGACAGCTCAGACTCAGGAGATGCTTCATGGGGAACCTCCTGGGGGGCTGGGAAAAGAGGAGATGCTGAGGACCTACCCTGGGGCACAAACCACAGCTTCTAGAGGTTTAAATTCAGCGGGGCCAGGACAGCATTGCAAGGGGTGGGCAAGGGGGATGGAAAAGCCCAGGGCACAGTCCCATGGCCGTACCTTTTCTTTCCAGCCTGCCTCTCCAGACTCCAGCACTTTCATCTCCTCATGCTATTTTTGCCTCACTTGTAGTGTGAGTCAGTGCTTCAGGACCAGAGGGAATAAGGAATTGAGGGAGGAGCGCAGAGCATAGAATATTTTGCAATCCTGTGATACACTGAAGGTGAATTGCTCCAAATATTAATAATTGATCTTAATGAAAAATCGAGCACTGTACTTAACATGGTGTAGTAACAGCTTAAAACAATGTGAAATCCAACCTCTGGACAGGTGCAATTATTCAGACAGAAAAATTCTAGCAGTTAGATTGCTTTAGCAGTGGAATGATTCCCAAAGGGCTCAATGTAATGAGTGTTACTCAAAAAATTCATAATCAATACTGATAACGCACAGTAAGCAAAAATAATTTGCATTAGGTACAAATGCTCACTTCTTGCAGTATTGAAAGTTAATTCTTTTTTCATGGTTTATTTTTTGTTCTTCAGCTTCCACAGCACAGACCATAAAGCCCTGTGGTCAGACTCCTACTGGTGCTGCACAGGGAATGAATTTTTCATTCTTTAACTGTTTTCTGAATACATAAAATCTACTTTAAGCCACGTTTAAATTTTGATAGAAACTGAAAGAAAAAAAAAATATTTCAGCTGAACCAGAGTATATTTCTGTCATGCCACGTGACTAAAATACCAGTGTGCTTCCCCGGTGATTAAGTGGTGACATTTGATTTGGGACCACAACTTTATGAGCCTGTGTGATGCATAAGGCATCACACAAACTCCCCTTTTGCCTCGGCTCATAAAGCAAAGTGCATCAAAACACTGTCTCCAGCTAAGAAGTGTGCAATTTAAATTACTTGTCATAAAGCCCTTTAAGATTCTCAGACACTAAGGCACAAAGGTGTATCCATAGTAGTGTCCCCAGAAACAAGCCCCATTCTGAACTCCAGCCCTGTCTTCCCCTCATCAAAAGCAACCTGCAGAGAAAATGAACATATTTTAGATCCTCGGGTTGACCCAGCACTTCTCACCTGGTGTCTTTTGCTCCAACAGTGCAAGGTAATCATCTGCCAGATGACCAGCACCCAGCCAGAGCTTTTCCACTGGTTCCTCTTCCCGCTGGCACTGGTGGTCTACGCAGCCATCTCTGGGCTGCTGGGCTGGATGGAAGAAGCGGTGCTGGCCGTGTTCACCACGCTGGTCACGGCCGCCCATGTGCACTATGGGGTCTGTGTGGTGAGTGGGCACCTCCAAAGTGGAGCTGCACTGGGATGGGAGGAATATGGGGGTCTGGGAATGGTTCCTACACTGTCTAGCTGGGGCAGTGTCTGGGAGGCTGAACGTTCAGTTACAGAAATGTTTTTTTTCTGTGTATTCATTCATTTAGACTAAAGTTAAAAAAAACCCAAAACCACCAACAAAGCCTCAGTTTACTGCAGGCAGTACCTTTTTTTTTGCATTTGCAGCAACTTCAATGACTAGAATTATTCCAATGTAGCCAACTTGTGTTGGCTTTAACCATATCACAATCAGAATACTTAAGGACTGGTTTTATGTAGCATTTGACCCATGTGATGCGAGCGCTCCCACCTCTTTTCCCTTGTTTCTTCTTGAGGTTACTTGATTGAAAAGAGTAAGAAGATAAAATGCAAAGTGAAATAAATAGAAATCATAGCCTAAGTTTAACTTTGCTTTGAATCTGCAAACAAAATAGCTGTCCAAATTTCTCCTCTTTTCTTGGCCCTGTTAGCATCTCTCAAGCTGGAGACATGAATGGCTTTCCAGTTCATTTAGTCTTGTCAGCGCATTTTTGTGTCTGCTAGATATCTGTTTTGTCATATATTGTCATCTGAATTAATATTTAAATTCATTTTTCCTCAGTTAATGCCTTCTTTTCTAAAGAGTATTGTCAAGTAATCCTTAGGAAAGTGTCTTAATAAGGGTTTGCTTTTATATAAAACACCACGCATGGCAAAGATCTCATTTCACAGAGAGCTGGTCAGCATTCTTTTATTTAAGAAACACCATCGGGATGTAAGGATTTTTCTTTGTAAGAAGCCCTTTGTCAGCAGACATTGGCATCACTGTAGATTTTACCCCAGCATGGATACAGGCCAGTCAATGGAGGTCAGAATAGAAATACCTGGTTAAGACTCACTACTGACCGAGGAGGGCCAGCTCAGTCAGTTTCTATCTGTGAATCTGGGCTGCAGAGATTTAACTTCTCCTCAGCGTGCTGCAAGAGGAATGTAAAGACAGGGAGAAGAGAGAAGGTGAATTGTGAAGCATGTACAAAGCTGGTTGCTAATCTCTGATTTCTTTTTAGGGGAGGCAGCTGAGTGAGCACTTGAACATTTACATCTTTTCCCTGAAAAAACGTGTCCAGGAGTGAACACCTGCACTATGTTCAGACTGCAGTACTTGATATGGTGATCTGCAACTCTTCTGATGTGATAAATATTTGGAATGAATCTGATTAAAATAACCAAAGAATAGAAAAGTCCAGATATGTGAACCACAGCAACAGTGAGCTATGCAGCAAGGTGCTTCATCTCAGAGGAAGATTCCCGTCCAGTAGAGAAGCGTTTACCAAGTTGTTCTGCTGCTAATACTTATTCTCTTTGCTAATGCTATCTTACTGCTCTCCCTGAAGATTTCGTCATCCTCCTCCTCACCCCTGTGTCCGAAGTCCTGCATAAATCCACACCAGGTTACACAAGATCCTTGATGATTTATAACCAGCACTGGTTTTGCCCAGTCTAGTCACCAGTGAGAGCCCAGCAGTGCAGACCCTCCCTGAATGTCCCTCCCACTCAGACATCTGTGCCTGCTTCATCTTCCATGTCTATTTTCTCACAACGCATTTCTTCCATACAACCTCCTGAAGGGCTTAGGCACATTCAGTGTTTTCCACACCTCAAATGAATGGGTGAAGAAAAGAGAACGAGTTCAGAAAGCTATGGGCAGAATAAAGTATTTTTGAAAGGTATGATTTTCTTTTTCCCCAGCATTGAGTCTCAGCTGTCCTGCACCTGTCAGAAATGCAGCCTCTGTACAGCAGCAAGTGGCCTTTACACTTATTTTTTAGGCAGTAACAAGCACATCGTTGATATTTCAGTAGCTACAAGCAATATACTCTACAAAGGTAAGCAGATGAGAATAAATTTGGCCAACAAATCTTTGAAGATCCTTACATTTCACTGCAAAAATCAAACCTCATCTGCAAAAACACTAAACAAATCCTTATTTGCCTGTGTGTGCTTGAAACAAATTCCTGTGGTTCTAGATAATGACAAAAAGAGACAAGAAATACTTTTTTAAACTTTACGTGTTTGCCTATGGATGTAAACTGCTCACTTTATCTACAAGACACGTGGGTTTTCTGTGTGCTTTGGAGGGAGGAGTAGGAATTTGAGTTTCACCTCTTTTCACACACTGCCCCAGACAGAGGCACTTTGTGGCCTTGATCACTAATGAAACTGCCCATTTTCCCCCAGGTAAGCATTAGATCGCATTTCTTGCACAGAGGGCTTGACAGACTGGCGTGCTTATTACTAGTTAACTGTCTCGCTTGCCAGAAGCAGGGCAAAGCGTAGTTGTTGAGCTGCTGAGCCTTAAGTTCACCTTTTTTTCAGTTCTTAGACTGGCCTGGTCATTTTTTTTCCTCAGCGAACACACCCTCACAGCAGTAGCTCCTATTAATATTTTCAGCTCAGCACTGACCTGTCATATCTTCATGAACAGCTTCTGTTGAAGTTTGTGCCACCTGTTACAATAGCTGACCTACCACAGCCTCAGTACGGCTGATTTGGTCCTACCCTCCAAATGACCATCATCTACAATCACAGTTCCAGCAGGTTAAGGATCAAGTTAGGCAGACACAGGACATCCTCTTAATGCTGGTTTGGAGATTTTGCTGAGCCCTGCAGACTTGAGCAGGGAAAGGAGGCTCCTGCACCCTCCGGAACCACTGCAGCCCAGCTTCAGGGCTGTAGCTGGAGAGAGGCAGCTTCCAGCCTTCCTCCCTGCCAGCAGCATGACTGTGCCCCTGACCTGCATGATGCTCGGGGAGCACAGGGTCTCCATTGACGTGGTCCCTAACTGCCCCAGGACCCTTTTTCTTAGAGTAAGGCTGAGAGGTGTTTGTTTAATGAGGGTTGCTAAAAAAGGCAGTTCTGACTGCGTTTGAAGAGGAACCATGAAGGCATGCACCCAGCGATCTTACTCTCTGATGAAATATTACATTTGGTACCAGACACACTGCCACTGAAGTCTCATCTATTTCAGCAGTTTATATTTAACTCATCCACCAAAAGTTTCTGGAGGCAGTCCTGATGAGAAAAGAATTAGAATACAATAACCAACAATACCTCTGGATTGAATGTGGCTGTACTGGAAGGAACTCTGGGGACAGGCTTCCCTTTTCCCTCTGTCTTGCACTTATTTATGAAATAAAGAGTCACAGAAGCAGCACGATTCGATGCACTGTAATGGAGTACTTTGACATATTTCATTAAATGACAAAACTTGAACTGCCACAACTTGCCTGCGCTTGTACCTTTCCAAAGAGAAATAGTTGCTCTCTCTGAAAAGAAAGTAAACTCTGGCCAGCTTTTTCACATTCTATATGAAGACATGGCAAATAGCTTCTTTTTCCTTTTTAAAGCAACTCGTCACTACAATCTCTAAAAAGACAAGTATAAAAACAGATCATGTATTGCACAGTGCATATATTGAATTAGCCATCTTAGATGGTGACTGGTTTGATGAATGGGAATAAAAATAGGGTGATAGGGTCACAGATTTAGTTTGCAGTTAGATAATGGTATGAAGATGGCCTAGCCCTCTGACAACTTTCTTTTGGTCCCATTATAGCAGAAAGTTTTCAACTATTCAAACTGGAAAAATATCTAAGTTCTTTTTTATGCCATTGAGCATTTGCACTGTCCCAAACACGCCTCCCCACTGGTCCTGTGAAAAGCAACTAAACTAGCACTGCTCTCCCAGGTTCGACCACCTGGGTTGGAAAAGGGCTTCTCTGGTTCCGGATTCATCTTCTTCCCTTACCAGAAACCCTCCCTAAGTGGGCCCAGCCCCAGCCATACCTGGAGGCAGCAGAGGGGCCCAGGCTGACCTCTCAGTGGTGACACACATCCAGGTAGCCTCAACGCATGGCAGAAAGAAGTCCTGAACTGAGGCTCAAAGCCCTGGAGATTTTAAGCAGCAGCTACTGCAGCAACATTGCTCATGCTGAAAAGATCAGAGTTGGGAGAATTACAGTCAAGTTTTCCCTTTCTTCTTCCAAAAAGTAATACTTTAATCTAAAACGTAGGTGGCTTTTAGGTAGTGCAGAGAAGATTCATCCCTGAATACCTGGTCATTGCAAGAAAAGTCCACTGGGAGCTTCAGTGCCCTTGTTGTAGTGCTCTCTTCACCTCCTGGCTGCTGCAAGGTTTGCTTCTGCTGCATCAAACCCGACACAATGAGATTTATTACTCTGAAATCGGAAAGCATTTACCATAGAGAGGAATGATCTGTTTACATGCGCATAGCTACATGCTTTTGCTTTTTTGATTTGTAGAGGGGATACAGTTGCTGAGCTTTTGGGGAAACTATACACAGAATAACTGATTTTTTATTTTTTTTTTTTTGTAAAGCAGCTGCTTTTTTCTGCCTGCTCCCATTTGCAGTCACTAATGAAACAAAGATACATATTTAAACCCAAAAAGTAAAATTTTAGAATGTTTCGAATAGTCTCTAGAGCTGGACAGATTTTAACATATATTTTTTTTTATTAAATATGTAAAAAGATAAACGCAAGTCAAGTTATTCACATATTCAGACAAAAATCTACTCTACCATGCGACAGTTTGTGGATAATGTAAAATGACTGATACATCTGAATAAGACTTTTTTTTTTGTATCTATTATGCCATTACTTATCTATTTATAATTAACAATACATATGTTTACATTCCTTTCAGTTTACATTTAATATATAACCAAAGCTTTATGGTGTGCTATTTAGTAAAGGTAATTACAAATGCATATTAAAACCATAACGGAAGAATGGGTTACTCACAGGGGGTGGGGGGGAGAAGGACAACTCTTTCCACTTTCGGAGCATCGCTCTCCCCTCAGCACAGCCAAATCTCTGGTGCCCACGAGGTACTTTATGGCCCTGGCTCCCTACATCAGTCAGTGCACTCCTGATACAAGCAGTGAGAGGGATACGGTCCTCAGACCACAAATAGGATACAGGGAATCTTCAGGAAATGAAGTTCAGCCTTTTTTTATTATTATTTTATTTAATATGTGCTTCAAAGAGAGAAATGGAGAGAGGCACAACAGCCTGGCTACGTACCCTCCAGGGAGCTCAGCAACCCAACCATCTGCACCTTTAGGAAAACATTTTCTCTTGAAGTGCTCTCCATGCATCTGCTCAAGTATTAGCAGAAGGATGAACTGCAATAAGCAGAGAGTGGTGCTGATGAAATTAAGTTTATAGCCTGATCCCAAACTCCTTGACCCACTAGAAATCCCATACAGCTTAAAGGACATTCTGGAGTCTGGAAAAAATTAGTAACTGCTCTTTCACAGTATTATGAAGAACTACTGTTTATTACAATGACAATTGTAATAAGTACATATGTTCTAATAAACACAAATACAACAAAAATGACAATTCCCCCATTTGTGGTGATTCTTAGAAATACTTATTTTGGAATATACACACTTTTGTAAACCAGACCTTGTTTGTAACAAATTGAAATGGGAAAGGAAAGCGCTGGCCTGCAGGTTGCAGTATTTTCACTTCATCACCGGGTAGGACTTGAGGTCAATGCTGGAGGCAGGGCTGGGAAATCTTCAGCCTGCAGGGTCCAGAAACTCTTCTGCTGAGCAGGGGGGCGATCGAGGAAGTGGAAATACCTGTTCTAGTGCTTAACAGTATTTTATATATTGTCTGTGGTGCAACACAACAGCAGGGATCTCACATTTAACTAAAAGCCACTTAGCTGCAGAAGATTGATTAGGAACAGAAAACCGCACGTGCGTGGGTGTGCGTGCTGGGGGTTGGATAATTGAAAACCTTTCTATGGAAGCATAAGCTGGGAACTTATGCTTTAGGAGCCTATGAAGGTCTAAGATGATTTAGCTGTTGAATAGGCTTTGGAGTTTTTCAGTGACTACCAATTAGGATGGGACTTCCACGTACCTGCTACATCAGTGTAACAACCCAGAATTAAGAAAAATCAAGTGAGAGATGAGAATACCAAGCATTAAATATTCAGAGAGACTACAATGCACAGTTTTATGATAAAAATAAGGAATGCCTCATATACTTAAAGATGCCTCTGTTTAGAAAATACCATCATTGAGAACAGGGAGATGGGACCACACTGGAAGGGAACGCTCTCACTGCAGACATCTCCAGGGCAGATGTGGTTCTGCACCGTGCCGGCCTCACCAGAGGAAGGACACCCAAGCACAGAACTGGCTCTGTGCCCCTCAGTCAGCTGGTCCCCCTCTGATGGGTGCTCTCTATCCAGAAGGACTCCTCACTGCCTCTCCACACTTTGGAAGCAGCCTCAACACCCGTGAGGTGTCCACCATGCAGTTAAAGAGAGTCGGGGGGGTTTCAGGGCTAGTGCTGTTGCTGATTTTTTCCCTCCCCATGCCTGCACTACCGAGGACATTTTCCGTCTTCCACACTTGTTTGGCCAGGGCAGCCAAAGGAAGAAGGATAGTAACAAGAAATGGCTGGCCTACTTTGTCTTCTTCTGAGGGGTGGGAAGCCAAGTATGACAGCAGAGATCATATCCTGCAGCTACACTTGTGTCAAGGAGATTTCTCCATCAGCACTGAGCTCTGCAGAGGCAGAGCAGCAGCTGAAGGCTGCAACTGGATTCCTCAGGAAGGAAGAAAAGCTGGGAAACGTTTATTGACTAGTCAGGAAACTGGGAGGGTTTTAAAAAAACTTACGTGGATGTCTGTTCCTCCAGAAAGAAGCCAAAAAAACATACCATGCAGCTTTCTAACAAGCTTTCTAACACAGGGATTTAAATCTCTCCTAGTGAAACAGATGCTCTGCCTTCCCTTTTGTGAAGGCAGGAAAGGAGTAAACGTGAGCAACACCAACATTTTCCTCCACAACACATCTCATCGTTATGGCTTGAGCATGACTTCCACTGTATCCCTTCATTCCAATTGTTCAACCGAATTTATGCCCCAAGGCAGATGTACTAGAAAATGCGAAAGCACCACAAAGTGAGAGACACAGCTAGTGGTACGGTACTTCTTGCCACACAAAATGCCAATATAAATATGTTAGAACAAGTTACAAGTGTATCATACTTAAGACGAAAAAGAAAAAAAATAAATATATATATTTTTTTAAAGAGCAGAACAGATCTCAAGCAGCCAAGTGGTGCAGTTGCAGTGATGTACAGTAGGGGATGTAGCCCTACAACCTCTTGGGAAAACACACTGAAAGAAGACGCCTGCAAATGCATCTTGGCAAAGTATGGGTACAGAATGCAGTGGTTGGCTGGCACTCACTATGGTACATAAATGTTAATGGCAGACTGGGAGTGAACCGATTTCAAGTTTGAGGCCGCATATGTTCCATTCTCCAGAAGAAAGTTCTCACACAAAACGAAAATTGTCAGAGACGCTGGGTGAGTCAGTACTCCTCCTGCTGCTGGGGCTGTTCGTGGACTTGCTCTTCACCTTCATGCTCTTCTGTGTGGCTCTCCTGCAGGGAGAAAAGACCCCAAAACATTCCTCAGCAGCGAGAATTCCTCAGGTAATCTTGCCCCACAGTGCTCACCGTAACCTAAAGCTTAATTTCTCATTTTCTTGCACATAAGTATAAAATGAGCTGTTGCTTCAAAAAAGCAGCATCTTGCAATATTTCAACAAGATGTATTTACTTTGCTTTTAATCAATCCATTCACAGTACTGGTACTTCCCCAGGAGCAGTGTCAGTTTTCAACATGACCGAGTGTTAACTGTTCCCACTCGTGAACGTTTTGAGTAGCTTGACAGTGAGATGCTCAACTGTTAAATATTGTATCATAGCATCCCGATGTCCTCCCCTTTTCAGTTTGTCCAAGGATTTCCGAACCTGTCCGCTGCAGTTTTCACACAATCTTCACTCCAGGTTTATATCAGTACATGGACAAGACACTTCTGCTATCACCTACTTCAAAAATTAAACCCCTTTTTGAGGTCAAACAAACTACTTTCTCAAAACAATACATCCATGCTGACACAGACTGGAGTTCAAAGGTTATCAAAACAGTGATTTTGAGCAGTATCCAGAAAATATAGCTATGGACTTGCAAACACATTTTCTTTGAAAAAAATTGAGTCCAGTATTCCCTGATTTATAGAGCTACTGTTAAAAGCACTAAAGCACTCCCCTTTTGCAGACAGTTATTACGTGCAGCATTTTCCAGAGCTGTCTCTCTGAATATACACATCCATAAACACTGGAAAAAGCATCCAATTTCCAACTTGGAGACAACACACCTGGTATCTTGAGTTGACCTGGATGTTATCAGAGCTCAAAAAGGATGTCTGACTCTTAGGACATTACTTCTGCATTCACATTCAGTGCAGCTGCATTTACAGCTTTCCTCTCGAGTGGCTTCCGTATTTTTGAAGTGCAGTTCACTGAAAAGATCCCCCCATCTACTCTCTGCCCTGCATTGGTAGTGCTCTGCTGTAGGCAGCTCTGAAGGAAAACACTTTTCCAAGACACTGCCACTTAAGATGCAGCATCCCTGATGTGGTACCTCTGCAGAACTTGCCTGGCTCCCTGAAGTTTTCATAAGGAGTGAGCAGCCTGAACAGCAAACTTTAACAAGTGGGTACTGCTACGCTTTCAAATTTGAGGCAAAAGTTACAAGAAAAGGAAGACCATAATTTGAGTTTTCCCAAAATAGTTCAGAGCTGCTTACGCAATAAGAAAAGTCCCTTCTGGCACTAAAAACTTCGTATTCCTAAAGGGTAAGAACAGCAGAATAAAATTCCTAACATTTGCTGGTACGATGCTGCTTCCCACACACAGAAACAGCCAAATCCCACTTGAAAGCAAGCTTTCTATCACTCAGGTGCTATTGTCAGGTAGAAGCCACACTCGTCAGTCAGGACAACTGCAGCTCAGAACCTTATCGCCCCATGGGAGGAGCAATGCCCCGTTACGTGCAGCAAGTACATCGTGTCAGAACAGCTTTTTGCAAAGTGTCTAAAAATCACAGCTTCTGCGATGGGCCGCAAGGGTGCAAGACTTGTAGGGAACAGGAGTTTCACAGAGAAAAGCTGACAGCTGCAAGAACATGACCCTGGCTTACAGGGTGAGAAAACTGTTTAGCCACAGTGAGCTGTGTTCCCTTAACCCCATCTATCCAGACCCTCCTTCTGTGTTGAGGTGTCCTGCTCTGGAAGGCACCTGTTCCACAGGCTCTGCATAAGCAGAGTTTATGAGACAGACCTGTTAGGAAGTCCACTCATGCAGACTTTATAGATCATGCTGTCTTTTCATGCACGTAGTAGGAAAAGCCTCTAGCCACAGGGAGTGGCTTGGGAACCCACTCCACAGTTCTGAAGGAGAGTGGTGGCTCCTCTTTTGCCAGGCTTACCTTTGATGGAAGCGGTAAATCTTATGCAACTTCTGAGGAAGTTGTTCTGAGACCTGTCCGCGTGCTTCTTTCTCAGTATGTACAGATTGTATAAATACACGAAATGGGAAAAACGAGAGTCACTATGCCCGGGTACCTTGGGACTGTGGAATTTCCCCAGATAGCATCCCCTAATAAGGAAAGTAGGGGAAGATCCATTTAGAGCATTTATTTCTGTGTTGTATCACATGAGCATGGTCATCTCTGCCTCCCATGATGGGAGGTGCTCTTTTTTTGACCTTTTGATCCAACTGCCTCAAACTATTCAGGTGTGCCTGTAGATGGGAGAGCTAGACTTTATGAAAACCAGCTGCTGGGGGGTGGTTTCCTTTTCCAAAAGCAGGAGCAAAAGTAGTAACTGCTTGAGCAGAAAGACACAAAACCAACTGCATTTCAACCAGTTGCTTTGGAAACTTGAGCTAAGCAATGGATAGATCAGATGTAGGCAATTCACCCAACTTCTACATGAACGGAACCAGAACTGAACCAGGACACCTATGTAGCAAAGCAGCATTTTTGCTTTATGCCAAGACCTACATGGCTCTGGGTTTCCTAACTAGACACACAGCCTCTTCTGGGTCATCAGTCTGAAGCTCTCCTACTGTTAAGACCACGTGACCAAATGCTTCACATACTATCCAAGGTCTCAATGCTGTCTATAGCAGTCATACAATGACTGGTAGGGGCCACACCTCCCCACCACCTCAATATATCCTTTTTTAACACTGTTCTCTGGCAACTTTGATGTTTCTGATGAAGAGGTAGGATTACAATTTGAGCTACGGGAAGATGTGACCACGTAAAGCACTGTCCACCCTTTCCCCCCCCTCCCCATTCTAATGCTTTTAGTAGCATTAGAATAAGCTTAACAAAAAAAAATGAAGTATAAAGGGAGACTTGTCCCTTCTGAATAAGAACGGCTGGTATGAAAAATAGGGCACAATTTCTGTGCCATGTCAAGTACAGTAGATGCCTGTCAAATTACATCTAGGAAGGAAGAGTTGACGATTGCTATCAAGCAGTTATTGGAAGCATGAACTGAAAACAAATTTAAGTTAGTCACAATACTCAAGCGCAAGGCTTAGGTCAGTATGTGTGAGATGCATTCCTGTGCTTCCCCCTCCAGAGGAAAAGCCTCATGGCCACAGTACCATTTAAAAGTGTCACAAATCCTGAGAATTAATGTAATCCTTTTTCCCCACTTTGCCTCTGTATACTTGAGACACTCTGAAAAAGACATTAAAAAAAAATAATCTAAGCTTATTATGAAGAAACTAGGAATGGTGGAGTTGCCTGTGGTTTGGGCACCGGGACTATTTCTCCTCTAGGGATTGGGAAAGCCAAGCCACTGATACCAAGCAATTAACCTGCAAAATGCTGTGAGATACAGAATTTAACTTGGGAAAAATTCATTAAAGAGAGAGAAAAAAACAGAACTAAAGGGCAAAGCAGGGCAATGAGATAGTGAGGTCCAGAATCAAAAAGTAGGCAGGATCTGCACCAGCAAGGGAACCACAGTCTTTGGTTTACAGCTAATGCATTGGGGTCTTTCCTCAGCAAATTACAGTCCACCTGCTAAGCTGAGATGGAAACATACCCTGGAAGATGAGGACATCAAGTCTCCCACTGAAAGGGACAAAAAATTTGCCTGGGAAATGGCCCCTGTACGCTTGTCTGGGGGAGCAGCACTGCAGCACTCTCCTGCTGAAGTGACAGCCCCGGCTCCAACCACATGCACATTTTCTCTAAAGGCACGGTCATGGTCTGTAGCTCATGCACAGGCACGGATGATGCTTTCAACAGAGAAAAGTTTGAAGGGAGGAAGCAGATAAAACACTGGGATGTGGACTGAAGTTGAACATTTTGTCATGTGCTCTGCCAGTAAGGAAAACTGCAGGAAGAAAAGCAACAAATGCATTCCTTGGCGCGGAATCGCTTGCTATTTAAGCCAGCCAGCCAGATGTGGTAGGGGTATGGGGAAAAGAGGGATTTTTCTGGCTTTGCTTTATAAATAAATCACTGTTCTTGAATTCAGAAGACATTTTCTCTGACCGCTACATGTATGTAACTCTTTTAGCCTGTTATCATGTGCCTAGCAAATTTGTGTTATTGTTTATTCCTGTGAAAATAATGGTTTCCTCCTCCTTTTCCTCCCCAGCACTCACCCTGCACCGCTGAACAAATCCTCTTTTCTCTGTCACTTCTCATCTGAGCAACAGCCCCTGTCAGCTGCAAGCTCACGTCCCTCTTGCACCTCACTTTCATTTATCCTCTACTAGTCTTTTTTAGAAAAACTTTGCTTTAGCAGTTCCTTCAGCACTACTTTTGATATAAAATATGTCAGCTGACTACTGCTGCAACATCTTTCTGGGAACAGATACAAGACAGCCTACAGTGGTGCCACGGTGCTGCCGAGCAATTAAGTTTATGCTCATACACTCTGGAGCCAAAGCCATCGGCCGCTGGAGACTGAAGGGTCAATCATCAACACAGTGCATACAGGAATTTAGTTAACATGAATGGGAGTAGTTCAGCTAAATCTCCACTGAATCATTATCCCTGAACATATCTGAGGAATTTAACCAGCACCCTTTGCAGCTTCTTGCTTTGTTCAGTGTATACAGCGCTAAGTCTAAGACGCAATGAGATTCTTGCTTAATCTTGCAGACAATACATTGCTGAAATTTTGGTAATAGAGGATTAATGGGTTTGCACAAGGAAGAATTTTGCCTTTAGCAACAGGGAAAAAAATGCTAAAGAGCATTATCTCTGCAGATATAATTATGTATTTGGCAACCTACACCGTACATACTACAACACATGGGCTAGAGAAGGTTCACAGCTGTAGACATTAAACAGCACCTCTGTCAGAATTTCTGTGACTTTCAACAAGTTAAAGAACATGAGTAAAAGACTTTGTGCAGAAAGGTAGGAGATGAAAAAAAAATCCCAACAAACTAAGCCTCAGAACCATATGAAATCTATTTAAAATTGTGACACACACCATTCCCTTTCAGATCAACTTCAGCAAACCTAGAATACAAAAAGTACAACGAAGCAGCAAAAAGCAATCAGCCTCCAGAGTCCCTTCCCCACGCTGAAAAGTCTGGTTGCAAACACAAACTCTTCCTTTGGTTGGGAGGAGGCATGGAAATCCCAGCTGCTACAGTTCTGCTGACCTAAATATAGGACACGACCCATTACTATGCCAATAAATTTTTACTAAATTAAGCTGTTTGGTCTAAATAAAAAACATTATGCTTGAACTTACGTGTTCTTCTGAAGCATAAAGGACTTCCATTAGCCGATTGACAAGGTCATTATTCTCTCCCCCGTGTTCTTGGCAGAGAAGTTCAATCTCCCTTAATTTGCCAAAGTAGAAATCCCTTTCCTTCTCCACGCCTTCAAGTGCAAGTTTTAATGAATGTACCTGCATATAAACCAAGACGTGATGCATCAGTCGAGGTGCACTGCAGACAACGCATGTTAAACTGGCTTACATATACCTCCCATTTTACAACTTAAAACTTCTTTCCTGTGAGGGTGACGGAGCCTGAACAGGCTGCCCAGAGAGGTGGTGGAGTCTCTGTCTCTGGAGACTTTCAAAACCCACCTGGTTCTGTTCCTGTGTGGCCTGCCCTGGGTGACCCTGCTCTGGCAGGGGGTTGGACTCGATGATCTCCAGAGGTCCCTTCCAAACCCTACCATTCTGTGACTCTGTGTCACTCAGGCTCCCCCATACACCTATTGGATACATATTAACCTTGATCCTTAAAGGTCATTTTTCTCAGCACTCTTTTGTACTGCCACCCAAAGCAGCAGTACAGAAATCTGGGCTACTTAAGACTTGTGTCCTAACAAAGCTGCCAGAAGTGTCACGTACTGGTCATTAATAAAACCTTCAGCTTAGGACTTGCATTATTTTGCCTGGATTAACGTGTAGTTGTTGGGAAACCTACAGTATCTCCTTGCCTAAAAATACTTAGATCTAGCAGAAAAGCTCACAAAGGAAAGTGGTCTAGTTAAGAAATAAAGAGGTCTTCCAGTTGCCAATGTGAGTACTGCTGTGTTGTCTGTTCACCTCTCCTTTTCTGCCTCCCCACTGTTCCAGATCTGTGTTTTGGCATGTGAATGGCTGTGCCATGGGCCGCCTGCTCTGATTGATTTGTGATCTAGCAACAAGTTCTCTCAAATGCCATGTATCTTTCTCTTTGCAACCCTGTCCACATGAGTCTTCAAGCTATACTGTCAGTCTCTATTTCACCACTAGGATGGCTGCAAATCATTTATGGGCAACAGAGCTGTTAATGAGTCCTCACATAAAACACGACAGATGTTTTAATACATTTTTTTTATATATATATACACACACATAAATACATATATAGTTAAAAAAGAACAATTTTGTGCAAGTATAAGAGATAAACTACTGTCCAACAGGGTATATACAATCAGGGTAATGCAAAAGCAGAGGACAGCAGTGTAACCACCAACAGAAATATCACAGATGAAGCTGTCTACAGTAAGCACACTGACCCCATCATATCCATATTCCTGTCTAATTAGCCAGTTTGGAAATAAAACATGCTAAATAAATTAAATTGCATCAGACTACATTTCAGTGAACTGATAAAATGCAATAGAAAGGTCTCTGTTGCCAGTTCTACTGCAAGGTAATTTATTTCCTTCACTAGTAAAAGACACTAGCAGAGTTCAGACAATGCTTTGACAGCCTACAAAATCCTATCAGTTCATTTTTCCATAGCTACTGAGCTAGTGATGCCTTTTTCTGACCTTAGGTTGCACTCTCAGAGGTGTCAGACAGCAGAACTGACCTGCTATCAGGGCAGGATCTCACAGCATCTCATTCATGTACTAACTCATTTCTGACCCGAGCGTGACACCCAAGTCCTCCCTTGACAGTTTGAATCTACGATTGATACAATGACTGGTCACCTTAAAATCAACTATTTATTCATGAAAGTCACATATCTACTACCTGCCTGTGGTGCATTAATTTGTTTTTCTTCAAATACTTGGCATATCCACATCCTATGGTTTCCCTCCTGTGAACGTGCCAAAAGGCGGATCCTGTATGAGGAACAGTGCATGTTAACTCCCATGCTCCGTTTCTGGACCAGAAGTACCTCTGCAATCCAGTTAATGGGTGCAAAGGTGGTAGTTCTTACTATCTGGTCTTTTCTCTGATGGCACTTATTGGTAGTATGACTACCCTCAGGGCTGCAGAACCAGACTGGAGATGAAGCACACACAGTTAGGCGGCCAAGATAGTGCTGTTTTCAGAAACTATGCGTACACTACTACACACTTAACAGTTGCCAGGACCATTTGCCGTAGGTAGTGGTCCCTGGTCTGTGCTGTCTCCTCAGCTGCACTCAGAAACTCTTTGGGAGAGTGTTAGTTGTCAAGGACCAAAACCAGCAGGGACCGCATTAATATTTCAGTGCTATGGGTAATCAAGTTTCAGTGCTCAGTGACATTGTTTGTAAGTGTTCGATTCACTAGCACAGAGCAAGGTGATGGCTAAGAACATTTTAAGAGAAACTTTAAGATTGTTGGGAGCCATTAAACTAGCAGATGCTACAGATGGCTTGTGATTATTGCAAATAGCTCATTAAGCTACCCTATGATCAAATACAGTGTATGCACAGCTCCACCACTTCAAATTTTCCACTACAAATTGCATGGAAGTTCAGATGTTTCAATCTCCCTTAGCTGCCATCTATGACAGGGATTAAAAAAAAAGTGTGTTACAGCCATATAGGAATTTGGTATCCACAGACACCATTCAACATTTCTTACTCCTAATCAAGACAGAAACTGAGTGAAAATCAAGACAGCAACTGGGTAAAAGTGGCTGCTGCCCTCATCTCTGTGGTTGCTGGAGAGTGGTAAAAACCAGGCAGTTTGGGTCTTTTGGCATGTTCAGACTGGGGGTCAGAAAAACCTGGCTCAGAGTTGCTTGCAGCATAGCTTTTTTTAGCTCGTCTGATACGCCCGGGGTGCACAAGTAACCATTAGTGGGAAATGAGATACCAAACCCTGCCAGCACTTAAAAAAGAGTCTTCCAGACCATTCTGGCTAGAAGAGGTCTCTTAAAAACTAGCTATTAAAACACCAACTTTCCAAATCCTCCAAGTTTCTTCTCCTATCCAGTGACAGGGAAAATAATCAGTTTTCCCTCAGGGTTATTTGTATATAAAGCTTAAGGTTTTCACACGTGAGATGTGCTAGGAATACATTAGCAGTGGATGTGATAGTGAGTGCCTATTTTAGTAAAGATCAAATATTTTTATGCTACTCAGATCTCAGCCAACTCTTCCTCCTGAAGCAAACACATCCTGAGTACAAATGTCATGGTTTAAGTTGCATCAAACTGACATATGAACTCTTACATTGATTTAAAAAAAAAAATAAATAAAAAAAGGAAAAAATAAGATGTGATGAAAATTATATATGTCCATTCCTTGCACAACACTTAACATACCTTACAGCAAGAATCAAAAGCTCATTTGGAAGGCGTGTTGTGCTCCATGCTGTTCAGAATTACACCCTGAAGCTGCAGGATACCATGCTTGGGATGGGGTTAACATCCACCACCTTTAAGCACGTAACAGTAACCAAGAATTTGCACAGTACCCCAACAAACTGACATCTTTGTTGTTCAGGTCAATGAAAGTCTGAGCCTGAAATTCCCTTAATTGTGGAAAATTATACTTGATCCAGAACAACTCCACCTTCCTGAATGCAGCTGCCAGGCAGCTCAGACTCTAAAATACAATTTTTTTTCCTTTTAATTTTCCCTTGTCCAGGATAAATACAGGGATCAGGCCTCATTGATACTAGTGGCATTTACACCATTCTGGCAGCAGCATCTTGAGCCAGAGGTGGATATTTATTAATGTCCCGTGCAGCCTTTATATTCTTAACATTAAAGGCATTCTGAAGTTTTATTAATTACATTACAGCATACTATTCATAATATAACCGAGTATTCTCACAAAGGTAGATCACACTTTTAAATGAAAAAGGCATATTACCTTACCACCTTCCTTCCAGAAAGCAGAGTGCAATGAGCTAGTCTTGATGCAGCTGCAAATCTCTAATTCCCTGGTACTGCAAGCAGGCTTGTTTTCTCCACAGTGACACATTAAAATGATTTATTTCAAGTTTGTAACACACATGAGCACAGACACTATTGAGATTTTTCCTATCCAAGTGAAATAAAAGATATATTTCAACAGCTAATAAAATTATCGTACTTCAACAAGACTTACCTGTCATTTCTATGATCACCTTTTAAAAATACTGGCAAACACCAGTCATCTCTGTCAGATGTTATTTTTAAGAATAAATCACTTTTTTCTTCCCAGCTGTGCTATTTCAATCTTTTGTCCCTTCATAATTCTGGAGAGCATCTTTCAACAGAGAGCAATATTATATTCCTTGCCTGCTTGTGACAACGAATGCACCTGATCCTTATGCCTAAAGCAAATTTACCTGTTCACTGAGCTGTATGACTTGAGTTTCCAAATCTTTATCTGATTTGGATGCTGAGCTGCTTGGTGCAGCTTTTTTTGCTGACGATGGGCGAGAAGGTGTTGATCCTGGTTTAGAAGCAGGACTGGATTTAGCAGCACCTGAAAAATACAATAATTAAATAATAAACCAAGATTTATTTCCAAAGTAAATACATTTCTATTAACCCGGTACTGAAACAAAAGTATTTGGTTTACAGACAGCCATTGTCTCTCTTACTTCAAGGTGACAGTGGGTGAGGTTCTAGTCCTGCTACACGTTGGGAAACAAAAAGTTACATTTCCTAGCGCTTGAGTTTGCTATTGAGAGTGAAGTAACCGAAACTGAAAGAAATAAACGTCAAACTAAGAATATAAAGTTCCGTAGCTCTCAGCAGCTTTCAGCTTTAAAAAAACCCATGCCATTAACAGACCATTCCCCCCACCCAATATTTAGAGCACTACCTTCAATTTCCCTGGAGAAAGACAGACTTGAAATAAATGCAGCTAAACCACCTCTGTACTTCCCTCATTTTCAAACGTAAACCATCCTTGAGACAAGGGCATTGAAATTCAGACGGAGCACGCAGAATTAAATCCATCGGTGAACTCACAGTTGCCATAGTGACCAAAAGACGAGTTTTGATCTCCTTAGGTTCGCTATTTGTTTTTAATTACTTGCACTGCAAATCTGCCAGAATACGGCACAACATCTTTACCAGCAAAACCAGCAAGAGCATACAGGTACTCATTTCCACAGTGCCTGTGGAACACAAATGCCCAAGCAGAGGAATATTTGTGTGAAAGGGTTTGCAGTGCCTTCACACGAGCCTCACAGCCAGCTCCTCACACCTTGCTCTGCCTCTCCATCTTTCCCTCCCTGCCAGCTGTCAGATTTAGCCGCTCAGCCCCGGTACCTGGGCACCCAGCTCAGAGCTGCCCAGCTCGCCAGGGCTCCCATGGGCACTCTGCTCTGACTCAGCCTTTTCCTTATTCCCTCCAGCCAAGAATACATTGCAGATGCAGTGGACGTACATCTGGTACAAAAATTGCTCGGGTTAAGAAAATAGAAAAGAAACCCAGCCCTCTCTCTGACTTAGTTAATTTGATTTCTTAAGGCGTGTGAATCAGAAGTCCTGCTTTGCAGCATGCACATTTATCATCAGTTCTTACAAAGAGCAAAACACAGTTGTCCAAACATGCTGATGTGCTCCATGGCCATGCTCTACCATCAAGTGCTGTCAGCTCTGAAGCCTGGGCCACACAGGGTGTGGGAGAAAGCCCAAATCCAGCAAGCACCCATCTCCCAGCCGAGCTCCAAGCTTGCAGTCACCACTTCTGGAGGGATTTGCCCCAGGCTTTCTCAGCATCTAGCACCTTCTACTCTACAGCAAACCAGCTGCTCCTCCCATAACATGTTTTGATTTATGGCCCACTGCAAATTATTTTAACTTGCAATTTCCACAACGTTATCTCCAGCGTCAGACAACACCTGAATAAAGCAACTCATTGTAAAGCCAGTGTCTTATGAAGGCTTTTCCAGGAGGAAATTGCAAGGACACAGGGAAGGGCAACTTGTGAGGCTGCCATATGTCCAAACCCTGGAGCTCATGCAGGCTCACTGACCTAAAACTGCATATAGTGGTCCCTTGGAGGAGCTAAAAGGCAACAGGGAAGAAGAGCAGCAATAGGTTATTTAATCAAGAGGCTTTTCTGATTTAGTCACAGGCCTCTCTTCGTAGCAATCATCCCCTCCCATTGCGAAGGATAACTCTGTATTAACCAGATCACCAAATGCCAACAGAACATAACTTGTCAATTGACTTTTGTCAGCATTTCTGTGCTCCTTAAAAATTCTATGCTCCTTATTTATTATTTTTTTTTAAATTGGTGACTCCAGTCCAAAAACTTCCATGCCTAAATCCTTCTAATTGCATACACAGACTCCCCTCTAGCAGAGTTCAGATACAGTACCCAGACTTGCTAATGTTGGGAAAGTTCAGTGTTGTCTACAAGGCTGTAATTAAACTTCTTTTCACATCACACTTAGATCAGCAAAGAATAAACCATTTGTGGAAAAGCATTAAAAATGCAAAGATCTGCTGCTATTTCTTTGTTTAGGCAATTTCATAAACTTTAGCACCCTGCCTTCATTACGCGTTTTCCAGGTTCAGTGCACATTTTGATTAACTAAAAATCGGGAGGATTGTTAAAGTCTCAAAGGGAGGAAAAAGATTTTCATTTGGATTAGCAGAGTAAGGGAAGAAAATTGGTGTCAAAATGCGCAAGATAAACACACCTGAAATAACCTCTTCAACTATAGCATTCTAGGCAGGCCTGAAGTTATGTAATGAACACTTGTACCACACGCAACTGCTAAAGTTAACTATTCAACATTTAAAATAATATGTGTGTATCCTAACCCAAGGTATCAATATTTATTTCTTACTGTATTCTACACCTTCAGGAAGCCATTCAGGATATCAGCTGGAAATTAAGTTCTATAAAACAAGGTACAGACCTTCAGGTGTGAAACCTTGGCTGCTCATTGCAGCTCCCCCTCTACTAACTACCCTTCTACTCGATGGCAGCACGGGACCTTCCCTCGGCCCCGAGAATCTGCACACAAGTGCAGGAGACACTGCTCAGCTTTTCTAGGGCAGCATCCCTGGCCAATTAGTTCTTCACCATCTCTCCTTGGAGGTCATGGCACATGACCTAAGCAAGGCCGTGGTGCAGCCGTGACACGCTGCTCCCTTCCACCCTCAACAGCCCTGCAAAGCGAGCTCGTGCTTTGTGGATTGGGGTACTGATCACAGAAAGCCAAACCATTAAATACACACCTCTCTTTCATCTGCAGAGGGAGTGAAGGGCAGAGCAGGCAGAAACATTTAATCCCCAGGTACTCTCTCTAATTTGCAGCTGAAGTGCCCTCCCAGAGCATGCTGAGCAAGCCCACACCACCACTGCCTGCGGACAGACAGGGCTGAGCAGCACCAATACACTGTGCATTATATCCTGCCCTCCTTTGAAAACAACAAAGCCTTTTGAATTTCTACAGCAAAGTGTTCCCAGCTTTATAAAGTCCAGACAAATCAAAAGAAATCGACTTTTGCTCGGCTGCTCAGGATCAGCTCTTAAATGAGCACGATATTCCAATTTCAGTAACAGATAAAAACCAGCTAAATAACCTGAGCATTTCAGATGGTATCAGCGACAGCTGGATAGAACTTAATTGCAACAGAGGATGCCTAGGGATTTCTAATTTAAAATTTCCTGAAGGTAAAGGGAAAAAAAAAAAAAAAAAAAAAAAAAAAAGGTGCTTTACTGGACATTTATTCGGAAACCTCAGTTTTAGCATGAGCTCAGAGGTAAGCCTCCCATTCTAACAGAAGCCTTATTTCATAAAAGAACTCAAGGATGCTGGTTGGTAGAGTAGTGCAAAGTACTTGAGAGAGCCAGATTATCTAAATGGAGACGAAAAATATTGGTAGACTTAATGACTTTGCCTTTGAGCACCACAATGGCTTTGCAGTCAATTAGTGCAACTGGGGACTAACTGCTAATGCATTGCTCACAGGGGCTATATAATCCAAGCAGTTTAAATTCTGTCCAGTGTCATGTCTTCTATGAAATTATTTATATATAACCCACTTAGATATTCCGAGAAAGCATAAAATTTTATACAAATGTTTTATATAAACATTAGCTGATAACCAGCTCCTTTCACTGACCACGGAGAATTGTACTATAACCAGCACCAAAAATGGTGCCCATTACCAAATTGCTTTTCAAGCTGCCTGCTGATGTTCAGAAAGAAGCGCAGAGCCCTGCCCCTGGAGTGGAGCAGTCCCATGCCCCAGAACATACTGGCGGCCAGTCTGGAAAGCAGTGTGTCAGGAAAGGACTTGGGGGTCCTGATGGACACCAAGCTGAGAGCGAGCCAGTAAGGTAACCCTCGCAGCAAGGAAGTCCAACAGACTTCTGGGCTGCATTGGGAAGAGCACTGCCAGCAGGTTGAGGAGGGTGATTCTCTCTCTCCATTCAACACTGGTAAGACTCATCTAGAGTGCTGGGTCCAGTTCAGGGCTCCCCAGTAAAGAGATACATAGCCATACTGGAAGGAGTCCAACAAAGGACCACAAAAATGACTAAGGGACTGGACCACCTCAGACATGAGAAAAGGCTGAGAGAGCAGGGACAGTGCAGCCTGGAGAAGAGAAGGCTCAGAGGGATCTTATCCATACTCAAAGGGAGGGTGCAAAGAAGATGAAGACAGGCTCTTTTCAGTGGTCACTGGTTAAAGGACAAAAGGCAATGGGCACAAATTGAAATACAAGAAATTCCATTTAAGCACAATAAAAAACTTCACTGAGAGTGATCAAACTCTGGAACAAGATGTCCAGAGATGCTGGGGGAACTCCATCCTCAGAGATACTCAAAACTCAACTGGATATGCTCTTGCACAACCAGCTCTAGGTGACCCTGTTTTGAGCAGAGAGGTTGGACCGGCCAGCCTCAGAGGTGCCTTCCCACCTCCACGGTCTGTGAGAACTTCTGTTACAGAATGCTCTGATTTTAGGCCAGTGCAGGGTCCAATTAGAGCTTTTTTGTAAACAGTATCACAGCTACTTCAATTAGCACCTGTATAACTTCTTGTACCTGCCCATATAACACTAGCAGAGATGGGAAAAATAAATTCATAGTGGAAAGACAAATGATTTTGGTTTTGTACTGAAATAAGGTAAAACAATCAGTTTTGACATGCATTACAGGTTTCTCTCTGGTGCTCCAGAAACAAGTTACTAGTCAGTCCATCATAATTAAATACAACCCCCTGATTTTCAGCTTCTCTTTCTTTTTGCTAAAGACATACATTTTACAGATACTTTTTACACTTCTCCAATTTAAAACGGTGGATGTTGGCACTGTGCAGGTTTTGGGTACAAAGCTAGGCTGAGAATTCCAGGACATTTTACATCACAAGCACAGTCTTGCAGACAAAAGACCTATTTAATGTTTAGAGAGAAACCTTCCTTGAAGCTATACAAGTAATTAGTACATAATTAAATATTTATGTAAAATTCCAAGAAACCATGCGCACGAATATAGCGTAGATGTGCATGAGGTGGTGTGGAGAGCTATGGAAACCCTGACCAAGCACGAGACTTGGCTGAGCCCACATGACCACTGCTTCCATGGCATGTGGGAATCACCCACAGTCTATCTTCAGTCAAATTAAAGGATTTCATACAATGAATATTCCTGACTCATGCCACAGAAGAAAAAACCAAATCCCTCAAGAGGCTACAGAGCTAGCAATTTCTACACGAGCTAAAGAAAAACTCTCTACCCATTTAGAGCAAATAAGCAATAACAATAGATGAATTAATATTCTGAATTAATATTTACACACACTTACTGTTGCAGCTACACTGGCATGCAAGAAGCTGCTCAATTTAGGGTTGCTTAATGGCCTAAGCGATGATAAATTATGAAAATGATGAAAGAAATGGTTTCAGACAAAGTCTGACTTGTCTTTCAGCATCCCAACATACTGCTGTGCAGCCGCCTAATTATTTTATGGTACTAACTTCCACAGAGGGATGGCAGGACCCCTCTATCCCCAAAGAGAAGCTTGTACAAATACTTGCAACTGAAGCACCTTGTACAAATTTCAATGGAGGAATCCAAGCAAGAACACACAATGGAGTCTACTTGTCAGATCAAAGTTTTCTTGATGGCATGACTCCCTCACTTTGTCTTTTACTAGACAGAGATTGGAAAAATGGGAACTGGTCACAGCCATAAATGAAGACTTCTCTTTAGATTTAAAATAACCAGCATTTTAATGGCAACTACTAGTTGTTCTCAACTCAAAGCCCTCTTTGCTCTAGAAACATCTTAAAGCATGCAAGCATTTGTCTTCAACAGATGGAACTATTCCACATAAGATTACAATTCTTCCACAGAAGAATACAATTTTAAATGCTCTTAAAACCCTGCATTTTCCAAAATTCAAGTCTGCTAACTACAAGGAGAAAACAATCTCAATAGGAAAAGCTGAAAGAAAAGATGTGAAGAAATGCACACTGAAATATGAAAGATCATGCAAAAATTTGAGCAACACATTCAAACCACACCCATGGCACACTGAAAATCAAGATGGCAATTTTCACCACAGCTTTTCAAACACAGTCTTCTTTCTAGAAAGAAAAAGGCCCTGCCTCTGCACTGCAAGCAGCATTGCTTTGTAGTTTAAATTCTCAGGCTCACTGGGTTTAAAAATTAAACCCTCCTCATGCTGGCAGAGGAGGTGTGTCTGTATTAAGGCTGAGGCACTTTCCTCTCTACCTCCCAGGCCAGCACTGTCACTGCACATGCTGTTCTGTTAGCTAGTACAATTCCTTGGCCTGGGATGAACCAGGCATGAAAGCATTTTCAGTTTGTCACCCCACGGCTCTTCCCATCCCCAGTTCTGCCACGTTGTTCCTGGAGCACCACATCGCTGCGAGCAGAGGTGGCCATCACCAATACCAGCTGCCTGCCACATGGGGAAGAGAGCGGCATCTTTTGGTGGAAAGCAAAGAAAAAAAAGTGTTAGGAGTTTTCTAGTTCCTCAGGAGTCCTAATCATGTCACTAGCTGCTAAAATAAAGACCGGTTTTGTTGAGTATTTTTATCCCTCAAAATTAATTTACAGCACGTCTGCCACGCTAGGATATACCATATCCCTAAAGAAAATCGGTATTTCTCTTGCATAACCAGCTCTTCAATGGCATGCACATTATATATAAAGCATTCATGCACAAACAGTTCATTCTGCCCTGGTTATTTTCCCTGTCATAGCATGAGTATTTTTAGCCCTCATGTGATCCTCCAGTATTTTCCAGCTCTGCTTTAGTCATCCTGCTCTCACTGGATATTTCAAACTAAAAATCTCTAACAGCCTTCAGATCTAAGAATCTCTCGCATTTTTAGCGTACATGTAAATAATTAATTTTATTAAGCTGCCTTTACCCATCTATTTTTGACACCCCACACCCATACACAATCCAGTGTATGGATTTGCTCCATGGATTTGCTCTGACATACAGAAATACTTACATAAGACACTAAGCTAAAATCCTGACAACCTGATCACCATTTTCAATTTGATCAGATGAAGCTTTTGCTGCTATTTTCCGCAGGGAGCATTAGAATTGGCACAAACAACAATGCCCTAATATTTTAATCCCTGACCATGATTTTGACTCTACATCTGTAGGCTGTTTACCACTGCATTAGAGAAGAGCAGAGGCTGCGGGAGATCGAGAGGCGGCTCAGGGCTGGCAGATGGCATTATATCTAAAAGCAGCTGTGATGCTGTTGGCAGAGAGCCTGCAGCAGTGGTCTGTGCTGCTGGTTCTACTCCTCGAAGGATGAAACCATACTCGTTCCCCCAGCAGGGAGCTGCATTTACCTGGCAAACCCTTGCTGCCCCTATTTCTAGAAGCAGTGTCATGCATGCGTTACCAAAACCACCCACCCATGGTACTGCCATCAGCTCGGCAACAGATCAGCTCTGTCTCTCAAGGAAGGGACGAGGCAATGCGAGGGTGGCACAGCAGATTAGTTGTAGGGACCTACTTATGCTTCCATTTCCGAGCTGCATTATCCTTGACCTGCACTGACTCCTCAGTCGGATCGCCTTTGGAAGGGGTAGGGCCGTGGCTGGTGGCCTGCTCCCTGATTAACACAAAACCCACTATGCTTTCAGATTTCTCACAGTTTGGGTTGTTTTAAAAGCATTTAAAAAATAAAAAAGGAATAAAGACCACACTCTGTGTTCGCAAAGATACAGGTAAATAACCCACGTACAGCTACGGAAAGTAGCTATCTGATACCATGGGTCTTTGTCAAGCCTCGTATATATATTTGGTATAAATTCCAAAAATAATTCTAACTCATGCCAGTACCTTTTTGGGTCAGCTTTCAGAGCAGTCCTTAGGGATTTGACCACTTTCTTGTTAATTGAAAGACATATCTTAGTCTACCTCTGAAAATACAGTATTACAAAGCAGTTATGAATAATTAAAGAGATCAGCACCTCCTCAAAAGACAAAGCTCTGGCAAAGAGCACTGGAGAAGTTATTCTGTAGGACAACAGGAATAATCTGAAATGAGTCCAGAATTACTAGTAGCTAAAGAAATGATTTCTTTAGAAATGTATATATTTGATCAATTTAGAATGGGCATATTTAAAAAACTGTCAAACCCAAAAATACAGCATGAACGAGTATCCATATGCCCTCTTGCTCCTGACACTAAACAATAGATGCATACATTTAGGTATGTCCACTGCACACTGAAAACTTTTGGATTATGTTGAAAGATCTTCTGTGTTCTTTATTTTTTCTCACTATTGCTTCTTTTTGTTTCGTTAATGAACTGAAACGAGGCAGTATTAAGATTTCAAAGCTTCAGTGTTGATGTCGAGTAAATCACACAAATTAAAAATGACATAAAAGAAGAAAATGTACAAAAAAAAGAGACAAGCTACTGTGGCAAACTGTGACAGATGCTGGCAAATGCTTGCTGCATTGGTCTAAGAGGTTATTGCATCAAGGAGCCCACAACATTTACTGGTCCCACAACGAAGTCAGTGGAAGTACAGCCATGCCCAAAACCTCAGCCATTTCACTGAAGACCCAGGAAAGTAGAACAACAAAATAATCAATCTAAAAGTCATAGGCAGCGGTTTAAACCAGGCCACCTGATGTACTTATGGGCATGTACTCCCTCTGTGAGATTGTATCATCACGGAAGACAAAGTTTCAGATGGAGTGGGGAATTCTTAACCTGCTGCAGGACAACTCAGAAGACCTTCTCTTTTTGCCCTTTTCACATAAATGGCTAAACTTGCTTTGCTCACGTGGGCATATTATGGTTCCTATAACAACTGTAATGAATTTCCAGCGAACTGTGCATGAGCACAAGACAGAAATACAGAAGCACATCATTCATGGCAATTTCCTGGCTACCCAGGACTTGCTTCCACATCATCCCAATTTACTCCCAAACGGCAGGAGATGAGGCACACACAAGCTTGCAGATCCACACGGCACTCCTTCCAGAGTGTCCTCTATCAACAGGCACCCAACAAGTGCTGCCATCCTTTCAAGAAACCAGGGTACATGACATGATGAGTTGAGGCACAAAGGCACAAGACATCAGTGAAATGAAAACGTGCTCTCCCAGAAACTGAATGAATCTATGAATGACTGACACCAAACTGAAATAGTCGCATTTTTAAATGCAAGCAGCAATAAAAGCCAGAACTGTGACTGCACCTAGCATAATGTAAGCTCTATACCCCTACTCCTCAGCTCAACTCAGAAATTAAACTACCATCCTGCCTGTCGCACTTCTGGACAATACTTAATGACGAAAGAAGCTTCCTATGAAAAGCTAATTCTCACAGCCACAGGTTCTTAGCAAAACCCATCCCGCTACCTCAGTTGTCCTATTCTCCACAGGGGCTGTGAAGGCACAGGACATACTCTTCATACAACCAGCAACTCGAGATCACGGTGTTATCCTCTGTATCAGCTGGCTGGTTCCACTAATCTATTTCTCTAGGATTGTCATCTCTACAGCTTTAATTTGGATGTATTTGTGACTTTGGTTAAAAACAGACCATCTGCGAGAAGAATTAAGAAGCATGGTAACACCTGTATTTAATAAAAGTATCTTTTTCCAATTTCTCAACTGGACTACATCGTGACATTAGCCCTTGGGATATTTTGTTTTCAAAAGGGAGTGCAAGACATCACGTGGGAAATCAGAGCATACCAGACTCTGAGATTCAGAAGTTCAGACACAAGATGGTGCAAAACAAAGATGTAAACAAGCTTTAGAAGCCTAGAGCAGCACTGGCCTGCTAGTAGGTGCTCAATTTCCTGGAAGCACTAATGAGCTGAAGGCAGTTGGCCAAGTATGCCCCACTTTGACGTCAGAAGAGATCAGAGCAGAACGCTGAAATCCGGCTATGATCCCAGAGCATAAGACAGCCTAAAACTGAGGGTGCCACATACGTGCCCCTTTGCCAGCACTGGTGTATATCTGAGCCCATGAGAAGGACAGATCACAAATTTAAGCCAACTGAAAATTAAACCTTTTATAAGGAATGGGTTAGTATGCATAAGATAAACGCAGGACAAATCAGTATAGGAATTAAGTGCATGTGCACTTGTGTTCTCTATGCACAAACCTACATGAACACAAATAATCAACCCCAGTAACACTCATTTAGTGATTATTTCTTTCAAAAATGCTCCCCAGTTCACTTAACTCTCAGTTACCAAAAACTGGCATCTGCTTAGTGACCAGTCACACTTGTATTAAATAAACACCAAAAAGCAGGCTTAGTCCTGCGGCTTGATCTAGAAACACTGCTGTGGTTTAACTCCAGTAGGCAGCCAAGGCCCCCAGCTGCTCACTCACTGTCCCCTGGTGGGATGGGGTAGACTAAGAAGGGCAAAAGTGAAAAAACTCATGGGTTGAGATAAAGACAGTTTAATAGGTAATGCAAAAGCTCCATGTGCAAGCAACACAAGATAAGAAATCCATTCACCACTTCCCATGGGCAGGCAGGTGCTCAGCCATCTTCAGGAGAGCAGGGCTCCATCACGTGTAATGGTTACTTGGGAATACAAGTGCCATAACTCCAAACAGCCCTCTCCTTTCTCCTCCTTCCCTCAGCTTTTATTGCTGAACATGATGCCACAAGGTTTGGGATATCCCTTTGAATGTCCCAGCTGTGTTGCCTCCAAATTTCTGGTGCACCCCCAGCCTGCTTGCTGAAGAGAGGCAGAAAATGCCTTAACTCTGTGTGAGCTCTGCTCAGCAACAGCTAAAACATCCCTGTGTTATCAACACTGTTTTGCTCACAGATCCAAAACATAGCA
>JAAGNO010000562.1:50915-64763 GCA_033439905.1 Ceryle rudis | reverse complement strand
GCCACCTAAAAATAGATGATTAGGTATAAGTAACACATTGATCCCAAACATTATCCCACATGGTCTGGACAGGTTGAATTGATGGTCCCAGGACAATGGTATGAGGTTTAACAAGGCCAAGTGCTAAGGCCTGCACTTTGGTCAGAACAACCCCAGGCAACACTACAGGCTGTGGGAAGAGTGGCCGGCAGAAAAGGACCTGGAGGGGATGGTGGTGGAGAACCAGCTGAACATGAGCCAGCAGTGTGCCCAGGTGGGCAAGAAGGAAGGCCAATACCATCCTGGCCTGTATCAAAAACAGTGTGTCCAGCAGGAGTAGGGAAGTGATGGTGCCCCTGTACTCAGCACTGGTGAGGCTGCAGTTTGATTACTGGTTCAGTTTTTGGTACCACAGTATAAGAAACACATTGAGGTGCTGGAGTGGGTCTAGAGAAGGGCAATGAAGCTGGTGGAGGGTCTGGAGAATAAGTCTTATGAGAAGTGGCTGACGGAACTGGGATTCTTTAGATCATATTGCTCTCTACAACTACCTGGAAGGAGGTTGTACTGAGGCAGGTGTTGGTCTCTTCTCCCAAGTAAGTAGTGATAGGAGAGGTAATGGGCTTTAGTGTTAGAGGAGGTTTAGGTTAAACATTACATGATCACAGGACCATGGAATTGCCAAGGTTGGAAAAGATCACCATATCCAACCATCAACAAAACAAATCAAAACAAAACTACCAAACACACACAAATAAACCCAAACCCAAAATCAAACCAAAACACACATAAGAAAACACCTCATCATCCCACTAGAGCATGTCCTGAAGTGCCTTATTTACATGTTTTTTTAATACCTCCAGGGATGGTGACTCCACCACCTCCCTGGGCAGCCCATTCCAACACATGACTACTCTTTCAGTACAGAAATTCTTCCTAATATCTAATCAAAACCTCCCCTGGTGCAACTTCGGGCCATCTCTTCTAGACATTATTTACTTGAGAGAAAGGATGTTGCAGGAGCAATAATGTCTCACCTCAGCCTCCCCTTCTCCAAACTAAACAATCCCTATTCCCTCAGCTGCTTCTCACAGGATTTGTTCTCCAAACCCTTCACCAGCTTGGCTGCACTTCTCTGAACTCTCTCTAGCACCTCAATGTCTTTCTTGTAGAGAGGGGCCCAGAACTGAACCCAGTAGTCTAGGTGCAGCCTCACCAGTGCTGAGTACAGGGGTACCATCACTTCCTTGCCCCACGGGCCACACTATTCCTGATGCAGGACAGGATGGTGTTGGCCTTCTTGCCTACCTGGGCACACTGCTGGCTTATATTCAGCTGGGTGTTGACCAACAGGTTCTTTTCTGCCATGCAGCTCTCCAGACACTCTTCCACAATCCTGTAGTGTTGCCTGGGGTTGTTGTGACTGAAGCGCAGGACCCAGCACTTGGCCTTTTTAAACCTCATATAATTGGCCTTGGTCCATCAATTCAACCTGTGCAGACCTCTCTGCAGAGCCTTCCTACCCTCAAGCAGATTGACACTTCCACCCAATTTGGTGTCATCTGGAAACTTACTGAGGAAGCACTCAATCCCCTCATCTAGATCATTGATAAAGATATTGAACAAGACCAACACCAACCCCAAAACTGAGCCTTTGGGGGACACCATGGCTGACTGACTGCCAACTGGATTTAGCTCTGTTTACTACAACTATCTGGGCCAGGCCAGCCAGCCAGTTTTTAACCTCGCAAAAAATTAGGACAAATTTCTATACTGAAAGAGTGGTTAGGCATTGGAACAGACTGCTCAGGGAGGTGGTGGAGTCACAATCCCTGGAAGTGTTCATAAAATGCATAGACATGGCAATTCAGGACATGGCTTAGTGACAGTGTTAGGTGGATGGCTGGACTTGATCTTGGAGGTCTTTTCCAAACTTGATGAATCTGTGATTCTGAAATTATTTTCCAGATACACCTGTAAGCTCTACTAACTGGAGCAAAATAGCATTACTGCACAATTTCTCTACATCTCACAGTATCACTTTCAGTAATTGTACATTATCACCTTAAGTGCTTCAAGATGTTTTCAAATACTTCTGGTTTAGTCAAAGGCAGATCAGAAGTGTGCAAGTGCACATGTATATGCTTGTTTGTATTTGTACTGAATTGTCACTGGAGCTGATATAATGCAGTGGCTGGTGCTGGATATCACATAGAACAGCAGCTAGAAAAAACACATTACAAGAGATGCAGAAATATACCTCATTACAAATGAGTATGGGTAAATAGTATTTTTCTCCAGGACACACATTTGGAAGGGGATGAAAGAAATGGTAAACAAAGGTATTAATTCCTTGGGAGTGCCGCCATTCATTCCCTATTTTCTTGTCTTCAGTTAGCTGATTGAAAACTAACAGAAATTGTTGATTATGGCTTACAAAGGCAAGGACATCAAAGGATTTTTGAGGACTTCCAGACCACATATTTTTAATTGCCCTTATTCATCTTGGCAAAACGTAATTTGTTTTCATGAATATTGTCCAAATTATAAGGAGATTCCTCTTCATTGTTTTCACTTCAGCACTTCCATGTCTTGAATTAAAGCTCATTTACCTTTAGCTTTTAAATATAGGCAGAAGTGGGGAGGCAAAATCATTAGAGCTTCTTCTAAGACTGCAGAGAAAGTAAATGTTAATTCTTATTAATTTAAAGACCTCATGTGGCCATAACACTTTGAAAATATGTTAATCATGATATAATCTCAGAAATCTAAACAGAATTTATTTAATGAGATTTATGTAATGTGGTGATAGAAAGAAAAAAAGACAGAAATCTGTAAAAAAGGGCTTGTTTCTGTGGCTGTTATTTGGAGAAGATGCAGAGAAATTGAATACCTTGTCTTCCAATGCAATGGAATATCTGCCCACTCTTGTGAAAATGAGTAGTTACTTCAAGGCAGATTTAGATTAAACCGGAAAAATACTTTCTAATTGTTAGAATAGATGAGCCTGAAACAGGCCACCCACAAGAATGCTCCCTCTCTACAAATGAAGATTACTATCACTGCAAAGCATCCATCAGGAAATTTTAGTGCTGTAATTGGTTATGCATTTAAACAGAGGAAGAGGCAAGGAAATATCTTCAGGTCCTTTGCAGATTCATTTTATATTTTTGTGGGTTTCTCCAACTTTTCCTTTCTTTTAGGATGTTTGGTACACAATTTTTAAATGAGGAGAAGTAAGATCAAGGAGCAGTGATGTTTTTCTTTTAATAATTATCTAACTTTGAGTGAATAACTATCTGCATAATTTCTTTTTTCAGTTTATGCTCATGTATGATCTTTTCCACATAGCAGATGAATCAAGGTCATCTCAAACTGGACAAAACAACAATCAAAATTCAGAGGCTGAAATCCTTGAGAAGATTGACTTAGCCAAGGACCAGGTGCTACACAGGTATGCACATGAAGTGCAAAAAAAAGTTGCTTAGAAAGATGTCTAGGCATTTAAATAATCTGAATCTCACATGTGATCCATGATAGTACTGACATGCCTATTAGTAAGAATTTATTTAGGAGTTTCTCTAATGTAGAGCCTAAGGAGTGCTTTCATTTTTGGCACAATATAAATAATAGTAGAAGATAAAAATTCATGTATTTTGCTTTTCCAAAGTATTCTTTGGAGGACAATTTCTTTTTCAATATATAATGCATGAACTATACATGTATGTATATGTATATTTATGCAACTATGTATATGTGAGGTATGTCATACATCATGTGACTGTCCTTGAATGAAATGCACTTGATTTGAGTTACAGATTTTCTAAAATGGTATCTTCCATTTTTACATTTATAAAAAACAATTAGCTTAGTATTTTTTTATTGAATCTATCTGTGTAACTTCACATAAAGAGCAAAATCAACAAGTTCTGTTTCTAAATATTTGATAGCATTAACTGTTTCAGATTATTATTAATAGTTACTGGTTTAGTTGTGATATAAGAAAGTAGGTTTAACCTGTGACAAGAAAGAGTAAGGAATATATGACTAGTTAACAGTAGGATTTTGATTTTTTTGTCTGTGTTGAAAATAAAGGGTTGATGTGGATGGAGTACGATTTTGAAAAAATATGCCTGGATTTGTTTTAATATTAAATTAGATGGTCAGCTTTTTCTTTTGTGTATTCATTTGGGAAAATGTTTTTTCTTCTGTTAGTTAGATTCTAGTTTTATAAATTCATATGATTTTTGTAGAATTTCAGGCTTTCTAGACACGTGGCCAAAATTAGAGAAATGGTTTTCTGTCCATCAAAATATTCTAGTGAAAGTCAATGCAGAGACAGAAGAAAGTCTTGTGTGTGAAACAGTGAAGGAAATTTTAATGGAAGAAATTGCCAAAAACCAGAATAGAAGTAAGTTTTCCTATTCTTACTTTTTACAATTCAGTATGAAAAGACTTAATTCTTTATAATTAACGCTAATAATTAATATATAAAACTGTACGGAAACGTACATTTTGACTGGCCCTGCAAGACTTTGAGGATCAGTGATTTAGTGATAATATTAGAGGATACAGACCTATTTCACATAATTGTAAAGATCATTTGAAAAAAAGTTTTAAAATATTTAAAACAAAGTGTCAATTTGTTTTATTTAAATTCCATGAAGTAAAAGATTATTAAATTCACTCCTTCCTGGTTCAAATATTACAGCTAGCATCCATCTTCACCTTGTGGGATAGCATAATGGTGTAAGAATGACTAATTTGCCATTATCAGCATGTGCTCATTTATCAACAGCTTAAAACATGGATAACTTGGAGGGTTTTGGACATGTTTTGGTGCATGTTTATTCCATTTTTCCTCTTAATCACCCGGAAGGAAAGAATCATCTAAAAATAAAAAAGGAAAAACATGAAGTATCCAGTGGAAAAGATGCATCAAGTAAACCTGGATGAGTAGACTACTGAATAACCATTGTTTTTTCTTCACAATAATGACAAGAAAGTCTTGATCTGTCTTCTACCACCAAAAAAAAAACCCCAAAAAACCAACAACAAAAACCCCACTCTTAACAGTAAAAGTTTAGACCACTACTTGAGACACAAGGTTTCCATTTCATGAATATTGGAAATTAATTTCCAGTTCATTAATATTGTTGAAAATACATGTTGCTGGAATTTGATTTTTTTTTATGTGCTTAATATAATGCATAGCTCTGCTGGAATCTATGGAAAAATTCCTCTTGTTGCAACTGGAGTTGAGATTTTATGGTTAGAATCCAGATATTTTATACAAGTACTGTAAGGACTGTTTAGTCCCCATGGAGAAATAATCCCTGTGGTCAGTTAATAATATCTGATTTTGTATCTGTGTTGATTGATTCCAAGCTGTCCTTCACTATTAGGTTTATATGTGCGGAACAAAGGTATGAGAATGTATATTAATTACTAAGACATCAGTAGCATTCTAGGAGAAACATGGTAAAGCTAAATCCAGAGACTGGTTCTCAAAATATTGAGCAGAAGCTGAAGTAGTTGGAATATTTTATGTGGCCAACAGTTTTGTTCTTATTATAAACTTAAACCAGGAGAATGATAGCAGTTTTCCCATTGAAGTACCCAAAAAGACAGTGTTTCTCAGAGGCAGATTTGTCACATGAAGTAAAACAAAACACACTTATTCTTTAGATGTTAAACGTCTTTCAAACAAAAAGATGAGGCTGTTACAACAGTGGTTTAATGAAAGCCTATTTATTTATATTTTTTAAAAATATTTTTAAATCCACAGCAAGACTGGCCAGAATTCATGCACATTATGCTGTTAATGTTAATGTGAACTGAAAAATCTAGTTGCTGTAGGTTACTTCTATGGTCACTGAGATCTTCCCAGAAGTTAGTTCAGATTCTAGGGTTGAATCCTGCTCTGAAGCTGCTAACTACATTCAGTATTATTTTTCTCTACTACAGGTTAGCATTATATAGGTTATTATAGGTTATCATATCAGTTAGTTTTTCAGTTGTTTCTTTCTCTGTCACATGATCTTTTCTGCTTCTTTTACCCCATCCATCTTTTAATAATTTTCAGCATCTAAGAGGAAGGTGTATTTCCCATCTTAGGCCAGATTAAACTCAATCTTTCTGTTTGTTTCTTCTTCAATGTTTGTTTTTCTTGATTCACTCTTTCCGAAGTCTAGCTCTAAGTGTTTAATTTATCAGGAAGTTGTTGAAATTAGGATAGTTACAATGAATCTTAGAATTGTCTCAATACCACTGACCTTTGTTTACCTGGTAAAGAATTTATTTAATATGCATATATACAAATTAATTATCTTCCTGTTTCTCTCATAGTGAAGGTTTTAGAGAAGAATCAGTCCTGCAAAATATAAGCTTAATTATGAAGTGATTTTATAATTATGGCATCGTTGGTAATGAAATATTGAATCTGTTCTGGTATTTTGAACTTGTCAGAGTAGCACAGATGTCTAATTCTGTTTATTGACACTTAAAATACATTTGAAAGTACTAATTGTATATTCACATACAAGGGTCTGTTCAAGAAGTATCACCAGGAAAAAAACTTTTACCAGTTACAAATCACGATCTGCTTCCTCCCATTCCTGTGGCACCACCACCAATCGAACTAGGATCAGATAAACAGATTTATGTAGATGAACCACTTCCTAAGGTACATTCACTCATGATTAGAAGTCTTAAATATCAAAGTATATATTTTTATTAGTATTTTATACAATATTCAACCTAAATGCTTTGTCTTGTTGCACATTCTTTTCTTCAACATTTCTGAGTGAAAGATAAAATAGTATTGTATTATAAGTATGTAAAGAAGTAATAACAGTTGCTACTAAAATACATAACATAAGGAAACATTTGATTTTTTTTTCTAAATTCTTCATTATGATGATGAAGAATAGCACATGGATAATACTTTTTAACATTATGAAATACCAGCATAAACTTGCTAGGACAGTTTCCTGTCTCTGTCAAGAGCCACTTATGGATCTCATTGAAACAATGTAAGAATGGGGAAAGCGTGCACTGACCTTTCTCCTAGGATAGCCTTTTTGAACATGTGTTCCCTGAGGACATCTTCCTAGTTTCCAATGATCTGAAATGTAAAGGTTTCCTGAGATGACTTTGTATCTGCATGTTTGTGTTTAGTAGCTCTCAATAGACTTTTCTTCCATGGTTATATCTAGTGGGGTTTTTTTGAAGCCATTTACTTTTTGTTCTCTGTGATATAGCCTGTATGATTATGCTCATTCTGAAAAAAAAAAAAAAATATTTCTGTCTCTTTGCTTTAAACCTGTTTTTTGCTTGGGTCATTTGATCATGCCTAGTTCTTGCATTGTGAGATGCAATGAATAATAATTCTATAATCAATTTTTGCCTTTGCCAGTTTTGCCTTCATGATTGCAGTTAGATCACCTATTATGGGTTTTCTCTGGACTTTGGCTTTATTTTTAATTTTGTGACAGTCAGCCAAATCACTTTTGCAACACTAGACAGTCTGCTTTGATTTTTACCAGTTCAAACAGTTGTGTACCACCAAATTTTGATACTTAAGTACTTGCTTAGTATCTTCATCTAGTTTGTAAGTATGTCCAAAACCACAGATACTGCAGTATTCTGCTAGAATTTCACATTCATTTTGAGTACTGCCACTTTTTTCCAAAGAAATTCACAGAACAAACTGTATGTTGATATTGTGCCTATAATCAGTTGTAAGTAGTTGCAAATGAAAAGAAATACATAGTGAAAATCAGTAATATGGTTTCACGAAATAATCTTTCCCATATTTGCTAATGCTGCAGCTAAGTGAGTTACCAAGAAATATATAAATTAATTTTGACATCTTTAAATAATTCACAGGAGATACCTGGTTTTTTAGTACCTTACTGGGAAATGGTAGAAAATACATACATGAATACCATCAAAACTATACTTAGATGTCTAAGGGATGAACAGCACTCTGTGATTTCTTACATAGCAGATGTTAGGTGAGTAGAAATAGTAGCTTATTACATTAATTTTAGTATTTAGTATTTTCCCTGTGGCATTCTATATGCCTTTTAACACAAAATTATTTTTACTATAATCTACAGAAAAAAATTCCAAGATTATTTGAAGCATCCAGATCTTAAGCAAGAGTTTGTATCTCAGTGGCAATCAGATTTTAATTCAATTGCTGATGACCTGCGAGAGGATGAGGAAACAAAAGCAGAACTACACCAAAGAGTTACTGTAAGTAAATTACAAAAGTTATAATATACCCTAAAAATATTCATTTTATATAAACTCAATGTAATATGAGTGATATTATTATTTCCTTTTTTTTTACCTTTTACCATTCTGCTTAAACTATTTCACTTCCTCTTGTACATAAAGAGTTCTTCACAATTGTTTCTCTGTCTTTTGGACATATCTTTCTTATGTCTTCCTTGATTTTTTAGGTTATACTGTGATATTCAGATGCATTGTAAAATAAATATTTCTCTACTTTTTTTTTTCTTCGTATTTTATGGGTTTCAGGGATTTTACAAGTTTGGGCATTTCTGTCACATTCTAATAAATCTTGACATCCAGTTATTTTTTCCATAAGTGATATGTGGTAATATATATATTTTTATATTGATTCATACACAGTGCAGATAATTTATTTTAAATATTTTGACTAAGGTAGGTCTTTGCTAGGTCATACATGTCCTGAGAGTTTTTCTTCACAAAAATCCATAAGACTAAGGGTCCTGATAAATTCAGCACGAGATTTAACATAGGCAGAAAGTACAGCTATCTTTGAATTTATCAGATTCTCATTTCAGAACAGACATGTTTTTTACTTGAAATTGTATCAGGAAATGCTCCCAGAAAACAGAAGAAAAAATTCTGCCGATATTGTTAAGTGTAGGAAACACTGGTTGAATAAAGGATTAATCCACTGAGATGGAAAAAAACATTGGACTTCTCTTAGCATTGTTTCGATAAAATAGAGGACTTAAAACGATCATCATCCAAATTCCTGATTTCTACTAAGTGGAATCCCTCTGTCCTATGTTTTAGAATTCCTTCTTGCCTATATTTTAGAATGCCTCTGTTCTAAAATTTAGAAAGTTTAAGAGAGATAGGCAGCTACTGGAGAGAGTCCAATGGAGGCTACAAGGATGATGAAGGGACTGGAACATCTCTCTTATGAGGAAAGCCTAGGGGACCTGGGGCTGTTTAGCCTGGAGAAGAGAAGGCTGAGAGGGGATGTTATCAGTGTTTTTCAGTGGTGCCCAGTCATAGGACAAGGGGCAATGGGCACAAACTGGAACACAGGAAGTTCCACTTCAACATAAGGAAAACCTCTTTTGCTGTGAGGGTGTCAGAGCATTTGAACAGGCTGATCAGAGGGGTTCTGGAGTGTCCTCTGGAGACTTTCAAAACCTGTCTCTGCATGTTCCTGTGCAGCCTGCCCTAGGTGATTCTGCTTTGGTAGGCAGTTTGGACTAGGTGATTTCCAGAGGTGCCTTCCAACCCCTACCATTCTGTGATTCTGTTATTTCTGATTCTAAATGACCCATTTTAGTCCTTGTGGATCCCAAAACTGGGTGAATGTGAAGATGATACTTCCTCTACACTTTTAAGTCCTGCCTATTGTGAGGCAGGATGTGAGAATTCTGTCATCCATCCCTACTTGATGATAAAAAAGGAGAGAAAACAGTGATAATTTGTGGAATGTTTTTCCTCAAACATTTTCATCTTTCCCAAACTGCCCAATTCTGTCATTTCAACTGGACCCTTTCTGAAACACTATCCACAGTGGAAACTGCCAGCTGAGAAACCTGTAACACAAATTTCTCTGATATTAACTGGAAAATGTGAAAATCCACCACATTTTGTGATTTGTGAAAAATTCCTTAAAGGCCTAAAGCCTAAGAGGCAACCAAGGCTTTGATATTCTAAAAAGACAGACTAAGGTGTGGATAAAATACCCTTGAGCAGATCATCTCTACTGTTACATGGTCTTTCAGCAATTTCTCCAACTTCCTTCTCACTCTGTTGCTGTCATTGAACATGATCAGTAACTTGGTCCCACTACTTTTCTTGTTCCATGTAGGAGAGGAATTAGCACATGTATCAATTTTTCTTTTTTCCACCCACCTGAGAGCAGGAAAAGGAGAGAGAAGCTGCTTCACTTTGAAAAGAGGAAGAGTAGTAGAATTAAAAAAGAAGAGACACATAAAGCATACTTGTAGCTTCTCCTAGATGAGATATCTCACTGTCTTCCTCTCCACTCTTTACAGTAGATCAAAACTGTGACTTGAATAACATGAGGACAGGGAAGAAAGTGCACCTCTTTATATGTCTCAGGAAGGTACTGGAAAGAGCTGTACATGAGTTTGTACAAAACATCAGTTTGTTTTGTGTATATAGTATTGGGTTTATGTGGCAAGGTTTTGGTAGCAGAGGGTCTGCAGTGCTGAATTCTGTGAGAAGAATTCTGTACTGCCAGCTGGCTCCAAGATTGACCTGCTGGTGGCCAAATCTGAGCCAATCAGCAATGGTGGTGGTGCTTCTGTGATATATATAAGAAATGGTAAAAAACTCTGCATGGCAACTGTGAGAGAGGAGTGAGAAGATGTGTGAGAAACAACTATGCAGTTACCAAGGTCAGTGAAGAAGGAGGAAGAGGAGGCTCTGGTTCCAGGCACCACAGCAGAGATTCCCCTGTTGCTGGGGAAGAAGATGAGGGTTGTTATGCTGCAGCCCACAGTGAAGACCTCACATGGGAGGAGGTGGGTATGCCCCAAAGGGAATGGCAGTCTGTGGAGAGCCTACACCAAACTAAGCTCCTGGCAGGAAATATAGTCCTTAGAGAGGAGCTCACGCAAGGGCAGTTGTTCTGTCAGGCCCTGTGGCCCATGGGGGACTCATGCTGGAGCAGTACAATCCTGAAGGACTGAACACATAGAAAAGACACATGCTGGAGCAGTTCTTGAAGAACTGCAGCCCATGGGAAAGACTGATACTGCAGAAATTTTTGAAGGAGCAGGGGAAGTGCATGAGGAGGAAGGAGCAGCAGAGACAATGCATAATGAACTTGCCACATGCCACCATTCCCCATCCTTCCTGTTCCACTTGGTGAGCAGGGGTGGAGGAGTCAGGAGTGAAGTTGAGCCTGGGAAGAAGGAGGAGTGGAGAAAAGGTGTTTATAATTTTATTTATTTCTCTCTATTCTACTCTGTTATTAACTGTCAGTAGATAAAATTAATTTCCCCAAGTTAAGTGTGCTTTACACATGATCGTAATGGGTGAGTGATTTCCCTATCTTTATCTTGACCTGTGACCTTTTCTATCATATTTTCTCTCCCTGTTCTGTAAGGATGGGGAGTGATAGAGCAGCTTGCTGGACATCTGGCAGCCAGCCAAGGTCAACACACCACTACAAACCAGATAAATTGTATACTTACATTTTTTTTATTCAGTAGCATATACTTGCATGTATATCCTACAATGTGGACAACGCTGAATATCTGAAAGCCTTTACCTTGGCTACTTTCTATCAATGCCATCACTGGCATTTTACGTAGCCCAAGGTCTACTCATTTGTCATCCTCCCTGTTGCTTTTGTCCAACCAAGCACAAATGGATTTTTCTGAAGTCTTTGAATTGGGGGAAAAGAAAAAGGATCTGACCAGGCTGAGACCAAGACCTGGTGAATATGGAATCACTTATCGCATGAAGCCTAAGCTCATCATTGCAAGGGTAGTAGTGTGGAGCAATTTTATCCCAAAACAGGTCAGGTGGGGTAAAACTGCTTGGAGCTCAAAAGACAGCTCATCTTAGCTTACCTTAGCCATGTATTTAAACAGCACTCTTCCCATATCCCCTTAGTCACACTATTTCCATGCAGAGATGGCAGTGGGGAACAGAGTGTTTGCATGCATGCAAAAATAGTGCTGCTATTAGATATAGTCACTAGCTGAAGAGCCCTTAGTTATAAAGAATGTTAATGGTGTGGAGCTATAAAAATTGAAAGAATCCTTGTACTCTGACATAAGTTTCTCAGAATTTTTCATATTACATATCCTCTTACAGTACTCTTCTTATAGGTGTATTAGTTAGCAAACTGTTCAAGTGGAAAGTTGTTGATGCAGCTGGGAGCTTAGCTGTTTATATTCTTATGTCTTTGTCTAGCACAGATAGGTCTCTGCATGAAGAAAGCAAGGCAGCCTACACACTGATCTCATACATTTGTATTTTTCTCTCTGGCACATTTGTAAAGCTATGTTCTGTGGGTCCTCTTTAAGCACATAACATGTTGACCAGGCTTTGACATTTGTAACAGTAAAGAAAACACCCCAAATAGGAAGATGCCCTATGCACAGGTAAAAAGATAGTTTTTATTAATAAATACTAAAGAAAAATGTAAGTTTTCTTTCACAGTTATTTCTCATATTTGATTTTGTGTTTTAGGACCTAAGAGATAAACTCTGGGATATCTGTGATAACAGAAGGGAAGAAGCAGAGCAAGAACGTACTGATATCATGAATGATGGCTGGTTACGAGATCATAGGGGAATTGCAATGAATCATTTCTTTTCCCTTATGCAGGTATGAATCCACTGCAGAGTCTGCAGTGGAAGGGGAAAATGAATTGGTTTTGGAGGACAGGAAGCCTTAGAGGAATTTCATATGGTTGGCTTCAGATGAGTGAGGGATTGAGAATTAGAGATAATTTGACTGAAAAATCATGCCTAAGCAGTTTAGGGTGGGCTTCCTGCCCTTTAATTCTCTGTGTTACTTTTATATGTTTAATAAGCAAGAGTTCCATTCTCTCATCTTGTATGACTGTTGTGGTAATTTAAGTAAAGTTTGTGAAGCAGTCAGTTGCTATAGTAAGGAAATCATTAACTGTTTTCAAGGAGTACAAATAATGCCCTAAACAAAGACTTAAGGCTAAAGCTAAAGAGAGGGATCAAAATACCAAATAACTGCTGAGTAACTGAACCACATTCATGCTGTAATTAGGATATTTATAGGACTATTTTAAAAATAGATTTTGAATTATATGTATACAAGGGACAAAGTAATATTACTGAGCTTGAATCTTTTCTTTTTCTCCTCTTATGTTATGTATAATTTGTCAATCCTAATTCTCTTCTAGCAGAATTTCATGGGCACATAAGATGCAGTCCAGAGGAGATTTGCTATGAATCTAATTTGATCTGTCTTGTGTGGATGTCCAGAACAGCCATCTGAAATTACAAATACATATATTAACCATAGATAAGCTTTTATTTTCCTAAAGGAAAACACAAATGAAGATATTTTTACTTTTTTTTACTTAGTATATTTTCCCCAAGAGAAATTACTTACTAATGCAAGAAGCAGACAAAACCAGGCTTTTTAGGGCTTGAGCTCTTTGTCTGTGGGTTTTTCTGTGAGAAGTTAGTGTATTCCCCAGGTGGCTCTGTTACTGTATACACATAGATTAGTGTAAATGCTGTTTATCAGATTGCTTTCCACCCTTCTGTGTACACTCTGTTAAGCTAGAAGATATTTTCTCCTTAACTTATGGATAAGTGCTGGTTTATACCACAAAGGTTTTATCCTTTGTTTTGTGAATGTGGTTTTGTTCATTTTCCCATGAATATTTAGTACTGTTTTGTCAGTTAGAAACTAACACCATACTGTACCAATAAATCAAAACATGACAGGTGTTAAATGTTTTCTGAATCTTAGTTGATTTCTTCCCAGATGATTCACACAAAAAGTTCTTCAAGACACTTAGGTCTGTAAAGTCTGTTGGTTTCTTTGGTCCAGAAAAACCCTATGGCTTTTAAAATTTTCTCCTTCATTTTTTTT
>JAAGNO010000562.1:3979-16782 GCA_033439905.1 Ceryle rudis | reverse complement strand
ACTGATAAAAATATTTTCTCCATGTGAGATATATTCTTTTCTTTGGAAGGAAGTTTGTTTTCTTAGTTCATACACCAGTGGACTGGAACCATCCAATATGGTGACAACATTTCTGTTAGTCTCAGTACAAATGCCAACAAGTGTATAAGCTTGGACATTTTATTACTTTTTCATCTCGTCTTTTCCATCCTGATTAAAAGTCTTTATGATCCTAACTAGAACTTTCATGTAGTTTGCCATTAACAGCACTTTTGTTTTTCACTTACCAGATGAAATTTATTCCTTTAGAATAGTTAGAGCACACCTAGATGTGAGTATGCACGTCTTTACATTCTGAATGAAATTATCTTTAAATACATTTAATAAGAAATTAGAGAATATTTTTATTAAACCAACTGATTCAGATTAAGAAGCAAGCAATTCTGTTTTTCCCACTGTGTAGGTTTGTCTGTAAGGTTGATCCATTAAGGGGTGTTCCCTTCTATCCTGAGACTGTCACAGGTATAGTAGTAATACAGAAACAACCACACATTTCAGTAACTGCAGTTTGATGAAGTCTGGGATATATTCTACTTCTATATTCTGAATACTTGCATTAACCTGTTATTTTGTGTCAACTGCATTTTTATAATTACAGAGAATAACAAGGTAGTTTGATAATTAGCATTCACTTTGTTAATATCACAACTATTATGCATTTGATAATGTTCTGCTACATTTTTTATCCTGCTTTCAGATCCTGAATAGTCCTTTTTTTTAAAAAGCTCTAGTTTTGATGATAGGCATGTCATGCTGTATTTCTTTGTGTCTGTGTTTTGAATACATTTAACCCAGGCTTTTGCATGAAGCTTATTCCTTCTCAATTGTCATATTATTACTGTTTTCATTGTTGGTTTTGATAATTTCAGTAACATTACTCAGTCATTCAAATAGGAGTCCCTCTGAGGTAGGATTTCTAATAATGTATAGGTAACGTGTTTTTATAAAAAAGAAAACATTTATTAGTATATTGAGAAATTATTACAAAACCCATTGATACTCACAGCAGCCATTTAATATTACAAAACTCAACAAACAATCAGAACTCCATCTATCATTTAACAAAGTAAAAATGCTTTCTGTCTAGGAAGAATTATTACAGATTATATTCAGTAACGCTTATCAGGTTGACCATATACTTTACAGTCAATACTTAATGCTTTGGCAGAAAAAAGCACTGCTGAATCACTGCCCCTACTCATATGCAGTAGCTGTAATACTTACGAAACTTGAGAAGACTTTTTCATGTGGTGTTTTAAATGTCCTGGTGTGCAAGAGAAGGAAAAACTTATTGTTTAAATACCAGGTTTATAAAAGAGAGCTAGGTTATGCTTGTCTTTACCATGTAGTCAAAAAAAAAAACCCAAAAAACCAAAAAACCCAACTTAGGAAATGCAAATACACATGAAAAATATTGTTTCTTACATTAAAAAACCCGAAATATCTATCCATGTAACAGAAGTGTTAAGTTTGCTTCATTGAACACTATCATAGTAAATCTCTTGGAGCACTATTTCTCCAGTGTTTGAGGTTATATAATTTTGGTTTCCTACACAGAACTGGTAGTTACATAAAAATCTATCCAGAGGAAACTTTTTTTTGCATTCTTAACGCACTCTCTTTTCTGCATCAGATTATAATTTTCAGTCATAACATTCTTACTTTTAGACTGATATTTAACATACATTTCCATTTCCCAAATGCTTGAACACAATGACAGTATTGGATGAGTCTCCATGTATCATTTGCTCCATGACTATCAGCAGTAGATTTCCCAAACTTATTTTTCACACACACATGGACCTGTACATTAGAACTTTTATAATAAAATTCACATTCTCACCAGAAGCACTACAGTTTACTGAGATCCTCATCTGCTTCATGTGGTAATGATAAACACTGATAATGAACATGCAGAAGGTTCCATTTGCTAAAATTCAGTTTTGTTGAACCAGAACTGAAACTCTTTTTTCTGAATCAATGTGCAAAAAAGGCGTCCTTAAACTGAAGTATTTTTTAGAGTCAAAGATAAATGTTAGTACTACCTTCTAGAGCAAAGGACTGGCAAAATTATCTTTGAATGTGGTTCTTCTGTATTCAGTGAAATGCTCCAGGTATTTTGCAAGGCATGTGAGGCAGTGTTATATACGGGCAGTTTTCTGCATTTGAAAAAACACTGTATATGCAAAATACACACATAATACATATTGGAGCATGTATTTGAATTTCAACTAATTTATTTTATAAAAATTCTGACTGTTAATTATTGTCCTAAAGTAAAAATATGTTTACTGACAATGCTGGAAAATTCTAGAAAGTTAAATTTCTATTTTTCTTTGAATTAAATATTCAGAATTTATTTTTTTTTAAACAAAAACTTCCTTGTTCATCCTACTTACACAGTGGATAGTGTTGCTGAAATTGGAAATAGAGAACATTGTGGTAATATGAAATTATTGAAAATAAATCAAACTGTGTTATAAGGGGTGCAGTACTACACAAAAAATAGCTAAGTGCAGGTATGTATTATGCCAAATGTTAGTTACTTATTTTCTTTTACTTTCATTTCCTTGATGTGTTGTTTTAAATTCAGCCTGAAATATGACATACATATATATAAAAGGAAACTTTACTGAAGAATTTTTATATTCTGAATATATGCTGGGTTTAACAACAGTCTTAATATTATCTTTGCTCAGAAGTTTAAGCTGATGCTTAAGATCTCTGCTTACTTTAAGAATTGCATTTTAACACATTGTAGTTTGTAAAAACACCGCTGAAGGCAATGATGTTGTGGGGATGACATGAACACCTCATCTCAGTGATATTAGTGATATGTCAGGAAGTCTTTTAGAACTTGCCATGAAGAATGTTCTTTCTGCAGTTGTCACTGTATGCTTGTTTTCATTCGTGCACTAAGCATAAATAGCGCTTGAGCTGAATGAGAGCATTGTATTCAGTGCCTTTCTGGAAGACATGTTAGCTAGGGAAGTGTATTTTCTAGTAATATTTCTGCACTGAAATTAGTTTCTTATCATAATCTTCTAGTGACTAGTTAGAAAGTTCACCCCATGGAAAGACAAACATTATTATTACAAGTTTTACCGTAGATCAGGATGTGACATGAAATGACCTTTTAATGTTTCATTTTCCTTTTTACAGGATATTAAAATCTGTCTCCAAAGATCTGAACAAGCATAGTTAACTGAGGGAAAAAACACCACATGTAAAAACAGTTGTTCCTTAACATCAAGAAATGTTTTATTTTTAAGTTTGGAAGAAATGTATCTTAGATCTCCAATCCTCCCTTCCACAGGAAAGGATTATTTGTTTATTATTGTGAGAGCAAAATCCCATTGCAATTACACATTTGCTGTTACTTTAAATTAAAAAGAAAACAAACAAGAAAACAAAACAGCAAACTTATGGTTAGTTCATATTAAATAATCTGATGATATTTCTAAATAAAATTAAACCAGTTTCTGAACTTAAATAGAGTTGATAGTGTGTTCATTAATACTTGGTGTAACAACAGAGTATGTCCAATTCCTGCAAGTTAGCTAAGATACCCGGTTACCTTTTGTGATGTGTATAGTTTATTAAGTCATTAATTTTTAATTAATTAAATGTTGTAATCTTACATTTTTAGAACCATGTTGCAATTCATGATTAAAAAACAAATAACTGAAAACACTATTTTCTCTAAGATGAGGATTAGCTACCAAAAGGATATCATGTATAAGAAAATGGAGTGCTTGTTGATGTGAAGGGGATGTTGTTGATGAGGGGAGATGTGAATTCTTGTTATCCAACCTTTCTATTTCTAACCTTCCATTACAGCTAAATTCTGCTACCACCCACTAAAATTCTGCAGGCTCTTTCACCAGTGCAGCACCACACACAGCCCAAGGCTGTGGGTGGCACAGGGTGCTGCTCTCCAGTAACCTCCCCTCCCATCATATTGCACTGAGCAGGCCCCAAATGAAGCAGTAAGGTAGGCACTGCACCATTTGTTGTTCCACTGCTAATTCTGCACATAAGGAAATAATAGTCACTAGAGTTCACAGGGGGTTTTCACACAACTCTTTTCAGTGTTTGATGAAAAATCCTATTTTTAATCATAGTGTATTTAAAGGCACCATATACTCCAGATGCACATTGCAGGTTTTCATGAGAGGTGTTTGTCTAAAAATCTCTATGGCACATAATGTCACCTGGTAGATGCTGCCTTGTGTGGGAGATGAAACAGTCTTGGTGGAACAGTATCCTTATTCACTGACAAAGTGGTTGTTTATTTTTTCTATATCTAACATGACTCTTACTGGCTTTCCTGAAAGTTGTTCTGGAATAGTTTTCATAGAATTTTTCCTGTTAATAGGATGTTTCTGTTTCCTTGCAGCTTTATCTAACTTATATTCTCTTGTTGATAGTGATGGCTAGCTATAAGGTGATAGGAATTATTTTTTCATTGAACAATTTAACATAGATTTTATAACACTCTTTGTAATTAATTCCTCTGGAACTCAACATTGAGGTGTGTAATAAGTTCTCGGCTTCAGTATTACTCATTCTTCTGATCCACAGTTTCAAGTTTTCTGAAGACTAAACATACCTACAGAATGCAGTATACCTTCTACTTTGCAATCTGTCAGCTGATCAAGATGTTGGCAAACCTTGTGTGTTCTATATTGTCTTACAAGCTTAGAAACATAATTAATAATTAAATACTTCCAAGATACCTACTGGTAGCCTGAAGCTGCTCCATCATTCCTGGGTATTTTTTTCTGCATTTGTCAGTACCCTGGTAACAATTACACAAAATATTTAAAGCTTCCTTCCCTAGTTTGATTCAGCAAAGTACTCAAACATATGATGCTATCTAAGAATACCAATAGTCCCATTGAAGTCTGTGGATGGGAACCACGAACCTCTGCCCTTTTATGAGAAGTGCTATCTATGCAGAATACTTTTATGTTTTTAATATGTCTTTATTACTTTTTAGCCAAGTATTCATGACATAGTATAGTACTTGCAAACATTTGCTGATGTTCCTAATGAGGTTTCTAAATTGACTGCTTGAGGTAGAACATAATTATCAAAAAAACAATAGCAACATACAAAAAGAGAAACAGGCATAGCTATAGTTAGACAATGACTAGCAGACCTGTAAAATACATTCTGTTTTCTGCCATGATAAAAAATAAACATATTGTCAGATTTTTAGAACTTGTTGATATTGATAATGGCAAGTTTGTTTCTTTGCTGATTAAAGACAGTCAGATTTTGAATGGAAAGTTGGTAGTCTATCAGCAGCAGATCAAAGCATCTGTATGTGATATACAAAGCTCAGAATAGAAGCCAGTAAGCTTATCATTTCAGGCAAGTAATGTTGTGTGTCTTCACTCTACATACTTTGTGCTAACCACACTGGCACATTGTAGCTAAGTGCTATCTTGGAAACAGATGTGACATTGTTGTGCCCCCGCAAACCATGTTAAAACCTCAACATCCTTGTTTTACTTATGAAAACAGACTTTATGATGTATACAAATGAATCTGCTTTATTACCAAAATGATTTCTTCATATAGCATGTAAGTCTTCGTCAAAATTTAATCCCCAGTATTCTTGAAACGTTACACACACACATATATACACTCATCCAAGACACTGGCATTTTTCTGCTCATGTGAAAATATTACATGCATAGAAAAAAATACAATGCAGTTCTCTACTTTTTGCATGTTTCAGAGTGTTTACATTTTTGCTTTTATTCCATATTTAGTTTCTTCAATAAAAGCCAGCTTAAATTAATATGTGTTAAATTCTGACTTTGCATAATGGTATTGTCCATATGAAAATAAAAGGGTACTATTTTAAGAAAGACTTGTCAACAGTCTATAAATCTGAATGAGGTGAAATGGAAATTCAGCTACTGGAAATCATAAATTGCTATTTTGGTAAGGTTCTTCAAGTGTCAATCCTTTGTGATACACTGTTTATATATTTTACCTGCGGCCTAGAATGGAACATAAAATAATTACTGCTAAGTGCAAATTGTGGAGCAACATCAAATAATAAAAAATTAACTGGATTGCATGGTGAAGTGTCAAACAGCACATATTTCTCTGTGCTAATAGTGAAGTCATAATTTTAAAAACAAAGAATGTATGCCCTGACAATAGCAGCCTATTTTTGTTAACAGTCACCAGTTGAGTAAAATTCAGTATCAGAATAGTTATTTGATAGACTTTTTGTTCCTAGCCTAATGCTGATGCCCAGACATGGACTCATAGAAAGAATCATTTAGGTTTGAAAAGACCTTTAAGATCACTGAGTTCAACTGTTATCCCAGCACTGCCAGGTCACCACTAAACCATGTCCCTCAGCACTGTATCCTTCACATCATTTAAATACCTCCAGGAATGGTGAATCCACTACTTCCCTGGGCAGCCTTTTCTAGGGCTTGACAACCGTTTCTGTGAAGAGATTTTTCCTAATATCCAACCCAAACCTCTCCTGATGCAACTTGAGGCTGTTTCCTCTTGTCCTGTCACTTGTTACTTGGAGAAGACACCAATTCCCCTACTCCTTTCGGGTAGTTGTAGAGAGAGTTTCCCCTCAGCCTCCTTTTCTTCAGACTAAACAACTCCAGTTCCCTCAGCCACTCACTCATAAGACTTGTTTTCTAGACCCTTCACCAGTTTCATTGCCCTTCTTTGGATAAGCACCAGCACCTCAATGTCTTTCTTCGACTGAGGGACCCGAACCTGAAGCCAGTGTTCTAAGAGCAGCCTCACTAGTGCCAAGTATGGGGACTGATCACTTCCCTGGTCTTACTGGCTATTTCTGACACAAGCCAGGATGCTGCTGGACTTCTGGGCCACCTGTGCACACTGCTGCCTCATACTGAGTCAGCTGTCAACCAACACGCCAGGTCCTTTTCTGCTGGGCAGTTTTCCAGCCACCCTTATCCAAGCCTATAATGTTGCCTGGGGTTGTAGTCACCCAAGTACAGGGCCTGCCACTTGGCCATGCTGAATGTCATACCATTGGCCTTGGCCCTTCAATCCAGCCTGTCCAGATCCCTCTGTAGAGCCTTCCTACACTCAAACAGATCAACACTCCTGCCCAACTTGGTGTCATCTGCAAACTTACTGGTTTTGATCCACTCATCCAGATCATTGATAAAGATCTTAAACAGATCTGGCCCCAGTACTGAGCCCGGGGGAACGTCACTTGTGACCGGCCACCAAACAGATTTAACTCCATTCACCACCACTCTTTGGGCTCAGGCATCCAGCCAGTGTTTTACTGAGCATAGCATATGCCCATCCAAGCCATGAGCAGACAGTTTCTCCAGGAGAGTGAAATGGCAAACAGTTTCAAGAGCTTTCCTAATGTTCAAGTAAACAACATCCACAGCTTTCCCCTCATCCATTAAACAAGTAACCCTATCATAGAAAGTGGTGAGATTAGTCAAGCAGGACCTGCCTTTCATAAACCCATGCTGACTGGACTTGATCACTTCCTTGTCCTGCATGTGCCACATGACGGCACTCAAGATGATCTGCTCTATAATCTTCCCTATTTGCTAACCTCCAGTCAACTGGGACCTCTCTGGTTAGCCAGGACTGCTAATAAATGATAGAAAATGGCTTGGTGAGCACTTCTTCCAGCTCCCTCAGTATTCTTGTCTGGATCTCGCCTGGTCCCATAGATTTCTAATTTTCTCTCTGCCCAACTTCATGACATCCTTGTAGTCCTGCTGAGTTGCCTCCTCCTTCTATAGGTCATAAACTCATTTTTTTTTCCCTGACTTTAAGCCAAAGCTCTCTGTTCAGCCTGACCAATCTTCTTCCCCAACAGCCTGACTTTCAGCACATGGGGACAACCTGTTCCTGCACCGTTCAGATTTTCTTCTTGAAAAATGTTCAACCTTCCTGGACTCCTTTGCCTTCCAGAACTGCATGTAGGATGTGAAAGAGGTCCTTATATTTATGAAGGAGGAATACTGAGTAGATATGCATTCAGATTTGGCAGTGAAGTAACAACCATATCATGGTCAGTTTTCATGTCTACACTTCAAACAGGATGCTGCAACTGGAAACTGTTCAGAGAAGAACCACAAGAATGATGGGAAATTGTCTTGTATCAGAAAATGCAAGGAACTCAGTCTTCTTACTTCATCAAAGGAAAACAGGGGTTTAGATATCCGTTTACAAGAATCCAGGTAAGGCATCTTCATTCTTGTAGACAGAGACAAGCAAGATTCAATGGCTGGAACCTTAGATTCAAAGGTAACACACAGATTTTTAACAAGGAAGTAGATCAACTGTTGAAGCAACTTACAGCAATTTCCTCATCACAGAGTTGTAAAGTCAAGACAATTCCTTTAAATCCAATTCATGATAGAAACTGAAACAAGAAATGACCGCACTTTTGATATTAACATAATTAAAATCAAAACCTGAAAAATTAGCTCAGCTTTTAATTAATTGTATACAATGAATTTGATCCTGTTTTCAGGATGCTATCTTTTAATGTTTTATTTACTCTACTACTTATCTTCACCTATTTTGGGTATTCTTGTGCATGCTGCATAGAACATGCCTTGGCTGTTTTGTCTTAGAAATGATGTAAGGGAGTTTATACTGACAATAGTCATGCCATAATTAAAATTACTTGTATTCCATCCCTGTAAAAACATTCCAAAAACTACTGCTGAATTAGGATGTCTCCTGCACTTTTATTGACATACATAATATCTCTCTGCATAAAGTAAGCTCAACATTTCATTCTGTAGAGAATTCAGGCTCCATACTAGTGTGTTTCAGGGTTGTGAACTACTTCCAAAAGCAGGATACCTCCAGGCTTATCCTTCAGGAAGCAGAGTCTGATACAGACAGATTGAAAAATATACAAGTAACCAGAACACTTCTAAAGGCAATATTTTTTTTTCACTAAAATATGAATATGTGATGTCACAATGTTGCCATATCAAGAACAGTTCCTCAATCTGCTCTGTGGTCCATGCCTCAAAATTTCCACTAAGCATGAGGTTCAGCCATAGTTTCCTTTCACATTCTTCATAAGCAAACCAAGCTGTTTTGTGAAAAGTCTCTTGGTTAAGCTGTATCTTCTTAATGCATGACGACTACTGAAGAGAAGTTCTTCAAACTGTTGAAAGAGCCATTGCACAAATTTAAATGCAATATTACAGTTATGAAATTAAAACACCAGCAATTAGAAAATTTCATAATACATACTATTGTTAACTTTATCAGTACAAATTACTTGCTTTGGTATTGCTTTTGTTACTTCTAACAGATTCTGTAACAAATATGCTCATTTATAAGTACAAAAGCAATTCCTCATCTTACAAAATTTCTTTGACAGTGGGAAAAAACATGTTTTTACATTATTTTTAACTATTATGTGTAATGAAGGTTCTGTTGCTTGACATCTCATCATAGGACATCCTTGAAAATACAGGGACGGATGCTAAAGGCTGCTCTTTGGAATGAGTAAACTTTCACAATGATAAATGCTGGGGATTATCCAGCTGGGGATCAAGTATGTTCAAAAGGACCTGGGAATTTGGTGGACATCAAGATGAACATGAGCCAGCAGTGTGCCATGGCAGCAAAGGCCAACAGCATCTTGGCCTGTATTAACAGGAACGAACATAGCTAGTAGATTGAGAAAAATCATCATCCTCCAGCAATCAGCACTCATATCGAGAATGTGCGTTCAGTTTTGGGCCTCTCAATACCAGAAAACCACTGACAAATGGCACCAAGATTGTTGGGGACTTTAGCACTTGTCAGGAGAGGAACCACTGAAGGAACTGGGCTTCTTTAGCCTGGAGAAGAACAGGCTTTGGTGGAATCTAACAGTAGTTTTGCAACACCTGTGTTACAGTTACCAAGAAGTTGGAGTCAGATTCTTTACTGTGGTGCATTGTAGGACGAGACAATGGACACCATTTGCAACGACTGTTTCTGAGTAGATGTAAAAGAAACCTTTACCCCATGAGAACAGTGCAAAGGTGGAACAGGTTACCCAGGGAGGCTGTGCAGTCTGTGTCCTTGGAGGTTTTCAAGACCTGACTGCATAAAGCCCTAAGCAACCTGTTCTGAACTCATGCTGATGCTGCTTGAGCAAGAGGTTGAAGTAGGTGATGTCTGCAAATTCCTTCCTGAATTATTCTATGCTCTAAAATTATTTTCAGTTGTACCATGCAAAATCATTTACTTTATTGATGCAACACAAGCATGACTAAATACCTTTTAATAGTTAGTTTTCCTGAAGATAAGAATGGAAAATAACCCTATCCAGTCCATTACTTATAAGTGCCATCTAGTTGGTGACTGGTAGCAAGTGGTGTTTCCAAAGGGCTCAGTACTGGGGGCAGTTCTGTTTAATATCTATCAATATTCTGGATGAGGAGATTGAGGGCACCTTCAGTAAATTTGCAGATGACACCAATCTGGGCAGGAGTGTTGAATTGCCTGAGAGTAGGAAGGCTCTACAGAGGGATCTGAACAGGCTGGATCAATGGACAAAGGCCAGTGGTGTGAGATTTAACAAGACCAAGTGCCGGGTCCTCAGTTTGGTCACAACAACCCCAGGAAATGCTACAAGCTTGGGGAAGAGTGACTGGAGAGATGCCTGGCAGAAAAGGACCCTGGGGTTTTGGTTGACACCTGGCTGAACATGAGACAGCAGTGTGCCAGAAGTAGTGTCCCCAGCAGGACCAGGGAAGTGATTGGTGCCCTGTACTTGGCACTGATGAAGCTGCATCAGGAATACTGTGTTTAGTTTTGAGCCCCTCACTCCAGGAACAACATTGAGGTGCTGGTGTGTATCCAAAGAAGAGCAACAAAGCTGGTGAAGTATCTAGAGTGCAAATCCTACGAGGAGTGGCTGAGGGAACTGGGGTTGTTTAGTCTGAAGAAAAGGAGGCTGAAAGGAGACTTTCTCTCCAACTACCTGAAAGGATGCAGTATCTAGGTGGGCGTCAGTCTCTTCTCTGAGATAACATGTGATAGGACAAGTAAACAGGAACAGTCTGTCCAGGAAAGTGGTGGTGTCACCAGCCCAGGAGGTATTTAAAAGACACGTGCATTTGGTGATGAGGGACATTGTTTAGTGGTGAATTGGCAGTGGCTGGTTAACATTTGGACCTGATGATCTTAAAAGGCTCTTCCAAACAAAATGCTTTTGTGATTCTATGATTCTATGATGAGGGGAATTAAAAACTGAAGATCCTTTCGTTACTGAGATCAAAAGGTATAACTTTGGCTATCTCCAGGTAACACTGTTACTAAGCATATATGACATCTTCCACTGCCATTTTTCAATGTCTGCTAGATTTCACCCTTGCCTTTTCCATATATGCATTATGCACTTTATTATTAATTTTTATACATAAATGTATTCAACAGTGTCATAACTAACATACAACTAAAATATCACTACTGTTAGTTAGTTTGGAAGCATTCATATTGTGAAGGTAAATGTAGGGGGAATTTCCTGACCTTTGAATATTCTATTCATTTAAAAATTCTCAGAAACATTTTGAATTTAATTTCCTTTATTTTCTGTAGTCACTTTACATTCAAGATTTCTCACTGTCATGGCTTCAGCAACAACTTCTTGAGATATGCTTCAGAATATCAGAGCTTTGACTTAGTAACTCAAGGCTTAACAAGCTTTCAAATCATGGCCTTGCTATACTAACATAACACTGGTGGTTGCCTGTACTTGGGGAAAAAACCTGTACTTACCTTTCACTATGAGTACCATGTCTGTTAATTAAAAAGTAGCAGCAGTACTTGTTAGTAACAAAGAATGTGCCCATGCTCACTTCATAGGTCAACTTAGGCAAAGACATCATTTTTCTTCTCTTTCTCATAACACTAGTGCATCTTTCTTTGTTTCCAGTACGTGTATATATATGTACATATCTATACATACATTTAGACATAGAGAAAGCTAAAACTTTAATTGCCTAATTATAGATAGGAATACATTTTCATCTGAATAAGTTTAATTACGTCCTGGTTAACTGTGAATTGCTGCTTCTCCAACAATATCATTCTTGCTCAATTTGATTTTTTTTTTTTTACTTATAGGATTACAACTGTTGAACTCACAGTCTGATCCACTGCAGATATTATATCTATCATAGGGTAGTTTTAGGATCAGGTCTTGATTGTAGTTGGTCCTGTGTAAATGTTGATACTTCTAGAGAAATAACATTTAATAATGTCAGTGTAGGTTTTTTGTTGAATATTTTTAAATTTGTTAATAGAAATAACTGTATGTACAAAAATCAAATCATTGTTGTCAGTATTTTAAAAAGTGGATGTTCTGAAATCAGCTGGAATTCAAGGTCCTCTGTACTCAGGACTATATTAAAAACACACCAAAACTCTGCAGTACCATGACAGCTGAAGTTCAGATAGTACATGATACAATTGATTTAGCATAATGTTTTCCTTTTTAGCCTCATAATGATTAATAGTGGCATAATGAAACCAGCATTTTTTTTTTAATTTTTTTTTTTAACTGTGCATGTCATTCACATTGTTTCTGGGAGGAAGCCTAAAAGGGAAGAAGGATGGTCTTGTGGTTAAGGTTCTGCAATAAGGATATATCTCTTTGTCAAGTGAAATGTAATGTAGAATCATAGAATCATAGAAATGTCTGGGTTGGAAGGGACCTCTAGAGGTCATCTAGTCCAACCCCCCTGCTGAGA
>JAAGNO010000560.1:35901-49467 GCA_033439905.1 Ceryle rudis | reverse complement strand
GGTTCTTGTCAGTGAACAGCAGGCAGTGGGCCCTGGGTGCCCTAAGCGTAGCCCACCGCGGACGCGCCGAGGCGCGATGGCGAGGGTGCCCAGGTTATGCCCGTGCGGGGTTTCCCTTCGCCGTGCGCTGGTAAGCGCGCGTCGGGGCAATCCAGAAGCTGCTCCAGAGGCCCCAACAGGTTCCCAGCCAAGCCCGGGGTCACTGGCATGTAAAAGGTGAGGTGAGGTTAACTCCTGCCTTCCGGGTCCTGCGTGGCTAGTCCAGACACCATAATTAAGTCCATTACGTTCCCCGCAGGATCCCAGCTCCAGAGGTTTAGGGAAGCGGGCAGGGTGTACGGATTCCACATCTCTGAGGTAATTGTGTAATTTAAGTAAATACCTATTGTTCAAGTTCCATATGTAAGCTGGGACCCTGCAATGGATTCAGTTACTGTAGGCTTCACACGCCCCTACTCGGCAGCAGAAAACTGCTCACGGACACAGTGCTTTCTTTCCCGCCTTTGTATGTTTCACCAGAAAGACTGTGCACATCTTAAGACAACGGGAACCTGGAGCCTCAAAAGCCTGACAGCTCCCATACCGAGATTTGTAAGGCTGAAACTTTGTTTTTGTTGTTCCCATGTGTATCTGAGGACACAGGTTAAATTAAAGAAACAAAACCACATTTCAGTCAGGAATTGTGATATTTGCGAGCCAAGCAAGCAAGTCCTGAGCAACTACAAACATTCATGTGCCACTGTCAACACGACTGAGGTGAATAGAGTGTGAGGAGCTGTACAGTGTTTTGTCAGCTTGTGTTCCATTGACCACTGGTGATCCTTAAGGAGATTGCTGCAGGAAAGCAAAGAAAACACTGCAGGAACACAATCTTTTTGTACACATAAAATCAGGCAAGCAGAGAAACAAAATTCAGGATAAAAAGTAATTATATTTACAAGTTACACTTACTTGCTGTAAGTGAAAACCATCTTGGCAGCACTGGCATGTCTTAGTTAAGTTTTCTTTGCAGTCTTCTTCCTTTCAGAAACGTTAGGGTGATAGTAGATTGACAAAGCCCATGAAACACTGAACTGTTCTGAACAGACAGTGGGACAGTGTCAAATTCATATTTTCAAAGCTATCCATTATTAGCTTGTACCTGTGCCCACTAAAGTCAGTGGGAAAGATTTGCTCTGTTTTGAAAGCACCAGCATTTGTCCTAGCTGTCCCATTGTTCCACACCATTATGCTAAGATACAGAGACACGTGAATATGCTGCGTTCATATTTAGGTAAAATATGCTATCCTTGATACTTCTGTGAAAGTAATAAACAATCTAAGAGGACGACCTTCATGTTTATGTTGCTCCAGAGAATTATGAAGTGCCTTACTAAAATCAAAATGGATTTAAATTAACCAAGCCATGTGGTACAGTTCCCAGAGTGCACAGCAAAAGGACTCTTATTTAGGAAAAGTGAGCTTATCTAGAGTGTTGGCAAGGGCAGTGATTCACTAGTAACTGGCAACAGGGTCATTAGGATGTCAGTTTTAACATCTAAGGGAAAGAAAAAATTAGAAACAAAGCATTTTGAACTTATTTTATCATAGCAGTCAATATACACAGTGCATGTGTGAACTTGGGAGGAATATATGAGCATTGTCAGAGTATGTAGGAATGCAACAAAGAAGGCCAAGGCCCTCTTGGAATTCAGTCTGCCAAATAATGTAAAAGACAACAAGAAGGGCTTCTTCAAGTATGTCAATAGCAAAAGAAAGTCTAGAAAAAACTTGGGCCCACTGCTGAATGAGGTGGGTGCCCTGGTAGCAGAGGCTAAAGAGAATGCAGAGGTACTGAATGCCTTCTTTGCTTCAGTCTTTACTGCTAAGACCTCCCAGTCCCTGGAGGTAAGAGAGAAGGCCTGGAGGAAGGAAGACTCTCCACTGGTGGATGAGGATTTGGTTCGAGATCATTTAGGCAAACTGAACACACAAATCCATGGGCCCCAATGGGATCCAGCCATGAGTGCTGAGGGAGCTGGCTGATGCTGTTGCTATGCCACACCCCATCATTTTTGAAAGATCGTGGAGAATGGGAGAGGTGCATGAGGACTGGAGGAAAGCCAGTGTCACTCCAGTCTTCATAAAGGGCAAGAAGGAGGACCTGGGAAATAACAGACCAGCCTCACCTCCATCCCTGGAAAGGTGATGGAACAAGCTCATTCTGGAGTTCATCTCTAAGCCTGTAGGGGTAAAGAAGGTTATCAGGAGCGGTCTGCATGGGTTCGCCAAGGGGAAATCATGCTGAAATAATCTGACAGCCTTCTAGGTTTGTGTGACTAGCTGGGTAGATAAAGGGAGAGCAGTAGATGTTGTCTACCTTGACTTCAGCATGGCTTTTGACACTGTCTCCCATACCATGCTCATTAGGAAGCTCATGAAGTGTGGATTATATGAGTGGACCATAAAATGGATTGAGAACTGGATGAACAATAAAGCTCAGAGGGTTGTGGTCAGTGGTGCAGAGTCTAGTTGGAAGCCTGTTGCTACTGGTGTTCCCTGGGGGTCAGTGCTGGGTCCAGTCTTGTTCAACATATTCATCAGTGACTGATGAAAGGACAGAGTGTACCCTCAGCAAGTTTGCTGATGATACAAAACTGGGAGGACTGGCTGACACACCAGAAGGCTGTACTGCCATTCGGTGAGACCTGGACAGGAGAGCTGGGTGGAGGGGAACCTTATGAAATTCAACACAGACAAGTATAGAGTCCTGCACCTGGGGAGGAATAACCCCATGCACTGGTACATGTTAGGGGACCTGCTGGAAAGTAGCTCTGCAGAGAAAGTCCTGGGAGTACTGGTGGACAACAAGTTCATGTGTGACCAGCAGGTCTAGGGAAATTCTCCTTCCCCTCTTCTCTGCCGTAGTGAGACCACATTTGAAGTATGTGGTCCAGTTCTAGGCTCCCAAGTTCAAGAGAGACAGGAAACTACTGGAGAGAGTCCAGTGGAGATCCCCCAGTGGATTAAGGGACTGGAACATCTCTCTTAGGAGGAAAGGCTGAGAGACTGTTTAGCCTTGAAAAGCTATTGTTTGTAAATGTCTGAAGGGTGGGAATCAAGAGGATTGGGCCAGTCTCTTTTCAGTAGTGGCCAGTGACAGGATGAGGGGCAACAGGCACAAACTGGAATACAGGAAGTTATATCTGAACATGGTGAAAAACTTCTTCACTGTGAGAGTGACAGAGCCCTGGAACATGCTGCCCAGAGAGGTTGTGGAGTCCCCTTCTCTGGACTTTCAAAACTCACCTGGAGACATTCCTGTGCAGCGTGCATTAGGTGAACCTGCTTTGTCAGGGGGATCAGACTACATGATCTCCAGAGGTGCCTTCCAGCCCCTACCATTCTGTGATTCTGTGATTCTGTGAACTATGTAACAAGAGAGAATCTGAGAAAAGGAAGCAGGAAAAAAAAAAAGAGATGAAAATGGTGAAAAAGGCAAGAACTGTTGTTGTAATTTTGAAAACCGCTCATGCAGTCATGGAATGCTGTGCCTTTAGAAAAACCTAATGCATATTTAGTGCTAATAATATATGAAGCTATTTTTAATCAAAGTAGGTAAATAATTCAGAAAATTAATCCATTTGTCCTTGCAGCTTCTTTTCTCAAAATACTCAATAAGACATTTTAAAATACAGTGTATTATGAATTCTAAAATGCTTATATACTGTACTTCAGAGCCCATGACAGAAAGTCTTTCCTCCCATAGGGAGATTTTCCTCTCTTCAGAAGTCTCAGGGACCAATTCTCACCTGATATGAACACTGCAAGCACTAGCAACCCCAAGCCCAGGGGTCTCCTCATCATTAGTTTTAGGTTGAGAGTGCGCTGTGGCTGTATTTAGGCAAATACAAATGTCTTCTGCACAGGTTTGGCTGGACTGTATCTGCCCTAAGTAAGCTTGTATCAAAATGAGAGGTCTCGTATTCCTCTACCCTGTTATCTCCACATGCAGCAAGGGATTTCTGCTGACCCTTGTTTAGCATCAATATTACTGTAAATGCATATTCAACAGGATTAAGGGGCTGATTTGACTGAAACACCATCAAAAATTATAACACACAACCCCCTCCCCCCCCCCCCCCTTAGTCCTGAGTTGGAGTAATTCCCTTGTTCAGTTTTCCATGTAGCTGCACAAGGAAGAGGACTTATTCATGGTGATTATGCAAAGACAGGCCTTTTCCTCAGCAGCCTGAAAATAGGTCAGCCTGAGGGAATGATGTTGAGGAGAAGGAAGCATGGCTGCAGAGAAAAATTCCTGTGAAACAAGACCCTCTAGCTCTTTGTTTGACCAATGAGGTTAGTTTCCTCCACAAGACTACAGAGCATAGTAGTCTGGGTGAGCTGGGAGTGGAGGAAAGGAGTTTGCATGGTGAACTGTAGACCCTTTACTGTTACGGATTGACTCTAATGTTGTCTTTTTCATTCCCTGATTGTTTTAGATAAACATGGGTTTGCAGATTCAAGTCCAAGCATATGTTGTTTAAAATATGCATTCACTTCAGGCAAAAGACACACCCAGAAGCTGTCTGATTTTCTTTACATATCATTATTTACATATTGAAATCAGACACTGCTTTCAAGTAACCTACCTCCAGAAATGGTCAGTCTTAAATTAGTCTGGTTTTAGCAGATTATTAGAAGTCATTTACTTATTGCTAAGTTAAGCAAAACCAATTTAAGATACATTTTCTGTTCTGAAATAAAGTTAGAACATCTTTTATAACATTAGTAACTTTGACAGTTTGATTAATCTAAAAACAGGGTTTTTAGTCAGTTTTCAAAGGAGCCTTAAGCCACTATGAGAGACAATTACATATAGTTGTATGTAGTTATCTATAGTTAAATCTGCAGGATTTATGTCAGAAGGTCAGAAGGAGTGAACAGTTACATATACTACACGATTATGTCCGTTATGGCCACACTGGGAATTAATAGTCTCCCCATGTACTTTTGGATCACCAGGTAATCCAAATCTGTGCCTAGTATTTGGTTTGGAGTTTCTACTTTTCATGGGTACATAAAGTGATTTAGCTTGTGTTCAGCAGCAAAAAGCAGAAGCAAAGCAGAACAACATTGCTTATGCTTTGTCACATCTCAGTTCTGATAGAGTGAGATAGAAATCAGTGGCCCATCTATACACTTTCTCATCAGTAAATGGCCAGGTAGGAGTTTTGGCAGAATTAATGACCTGTCTATTTATTACTAAACTTTCTCAGTTCCATTTTATTTCTAGTCAAATAAGATGTGTAGGACTATGTGGAAGAAGGACATGAAGAGTTCATTCTCTCAAGATTACCACTCTCTATTGTAGGTTCCCCAGTTTAGTCAGTTAAAATCTTTAGGCTAACAAAACTTTGTTTCTAAAGCCACAGCTGGAGATAGGTCACACAGCAGTGAGACACATTCTACTTAAAATCGAAAGTGGAGAAGAAACTGTTTTTGTGGAGGCTGCTTGCATGCTTGCAACAGGCAATAGAAGGTTTTGCCTTAGGCACCTGCCTGAAAGTTACTAGAGAGTCCCATGAAAACTCTACATTGGATGCAGAAGAAATTTTTCACTTCTTCACTTTGCGTGTGTAAAGAAGAATCTCATCCCATGTCGTGGAATATTATTCACAGAAATGACTGTAAAGGCAAAGGTTTCCCACCCTCCTTTTCCTCTGCCTATTTGGTATAGCAATTGATAGTACTTTTAGTTTATAATAGCACTAAGATTTCATGACTGTTCCTTTCAATTCCTGTTATTAACCATTGCTATTTCACTTACATTTGAGGAAAAGAATGACATGTTTTTAAATAATTTGCTAGTAATTGTGAATCTTCTAGGAGTGCATCGTACGTCCACGGTGAATATCCCAAGGTGCATACAGAAATTTATTTTTGGTAGTAATTATACTTGACTTTATGTGATCCAACACTGAAACCATGAAAACCAAATTATGCGTAATTTGAATGCACTGATTACAACCAGACAAACCATATGAACTCTTTCTGAAAACTTTGCCTAGGGCAGAAAATATTTAGCTTTTATAGAATTCCTCCAAACAGTGAGTGTTTTCCTCCATTACAAATAAATTAAACGTCCTAAGGCAATCCACATTAGTGATGATTGTTAACGTCTTCAAGTCATGTCCTGCACGGGGCTAAGTGGGAAGTTAAGTGCATGATTGGAAGGACAATTAAACAATCAACATCTACAATGATGTAACTTCAAAGAGTTAAAAAAAAAAAAAAAAGTTTTATGTCATTAAGGAACACTCAAGTGAAATGCTGTCAATTTGAATAAAAATAAGTAGATGCAATTTCAGGATGCTGCTACTGTAAAAGAAAACACCTGACAAGTTTGTTCTACTTGTTGTTTTAGTTTGTTGTGTTTTTAAAAAAAAATATTTTAAAATATTAAAAAGGTTTTGTGATAAGAAAGACTGAAAAGGGGCAAAAAAGGGAATCCGAAGGAGGTGCTCTGTCAGACCTAGTGGTGGCTCTCCCAGACAGTAATGTCTCCAGCTCTTCCCTCCTCCCCTTCCTTGTGGTGGGGGCGTTACTGCACCTGAAGCATGAACACATGTTCCCTTCTACAGTGGGGTTGGAAATTTCTGCTAGAGAGGCGTGGGTGCTTGAAGACTGTATCTGCTTAAATCATTACAGGCAAATTAAGTAAGATTTCTGCCAGTGGTTTGTGACCCTCAATGTTAAGTAATTCACCACATTTAGGTGTGTAACTGTCATTGGAGTCAGTGTCAAAAAGCATCTCACAGTGAGAAATCATTGGGAGTTCTGATTGTCTGTTCTAGGGGAGGAACAAGCTGCAGCTGGGATTCATCTTGTGTAATTTTAGCATTTTGGAAGTTTGGTATCTATTCTAAACAGTTGTCTTGGCTTCTTATGTAGTAAGTGGAGAAAGATATATCCAGAGAGTGACTACTACCTTTCTAAAATAAGCAATCAAGGCATTTGGAATGAATTGGCGTCTGGAGGATTTTCTCCTTCTCCACTAACTAGAAAGACCTGTAGACTAGACCCTGGATTTTAGATGGTTCCTACTCTATGCTTTCAAATGTACACATTAAATAGCTAAATAGACTAATATGTAAGCACATTTCTCATACTTTTTCTATTATTGGTACCTTAAATGTCACTGTAATAGTAATAAGCAAAATTTCTCACAAATACGAGTGGTTTAGCTTTTAATTTTATGATACCCTTGTAATCACAGTCTGGTTTGGGTTGGAAGGGACCTTAAAGATCATCTAGTTCCAACCCCCCTGACATCATCATAGTTTGCTTTGTTGCATGCTGACCTAACAAGTTGTATTAGGGATTTATTAGCATGAAATCTTACAAGATTTACAAGATTATAAGATTTACCTATACTTAAGTGTAGTATCACTTACAAATACAAAATGAGGACCCAGTGGAAAATGATCTAGTAGAGCATCACAGGCTAAATAAGTACGTGTCAACAATAAAACATTAAAGAAAGCATTCTGGGTTATAACAGTTGGAATTTTCTACATGAGAGAAAGAAATAATGTTCTGGTGAGGGCTGAGATCAAGTACTATATCCCATTTGGAGGTCAGATATAAAAGGAGAGGAGGGGAGAGGAATGACATGGAGAAGACTACAGAAGGCTGGTAACAGGTTCAGGAGGACAGAGTTTACAACACTCACAAACTGAATATTCAGTGTCACAGTGCAGCAAGCGGCACTTGAGACTTTGCACAAAGCTATCCCACTGCCATCATGGGGAAACCAGTTAGTCATATCAGACTGTAGTGTCGTCTGGGCTTGCTCCCTGCTTTCCGCTGTCTGCTGCCTGTTGCTTTCCCACTTATTATATAAAACAAAATAAGCAAGCACTGTCCCGGTGAGAAGTTGGCCAAACACACATTGCAACACTTCCACAGCTGCTCAAGCGTTTACTTGCAATAGCCATGTTTGCCAATAAAGTCTGATTTTGTGAGATGGCGCATCAAAGAGCAGGCTGGATCAGACAGCAGCCAACACAGCCTGCCGATCTGGATGGGCTGGGCACCAGCTATAGCCCAGCAGGAGTTGCAGTAAACACCAGCACTGTGTACCAGCTGGCCATATTGGTGAGTGATGGTCTGCAGCACACTCTTTGTATTGAACTTGTTAATACAGAATTGGAAGAAACTACAAGATATACTGGTATGAATCCTGTTCACGGTTCTAGGTCTTTTGGGGAATCTTATACAAGTGAAACTTCCTGTGGTCTCTTTTACATCTCTCACATTCAGGCAACATGGTTTGGGAAGCCTCTGAAATGCAGATGTCACCTTTCAAAAAGCCCTGTTAGCTGTCTTGAGGAGACTGAGGTTTGACCATTTCCTAATGGCCATGGCACTTGTCTTGGCTCTCAGTGACATTCTTAAGTGGGTTTTCTGATAGGGTAAGCTAAGAGAACCATCAGCACACATTTCTGCGAATGTTGTCTCTTGAGATGTTTTTTCCTGTCTTGTTTTCCCTCCCAGCTTTGCAGGCTGGTCATATCCTCTCAGTCAATACTCCCTTTCATTGGCCTCTCTACGCAGTCCAATATATCAAAGGAAATATTCATCAGTGCAGAGTTGCATGTGTTGAATCTTGAAGTACTTTTCTCATGTGTGTACTTTTCTCTTTGTGTGCTCTCATCTCCAAACAATAAATTTCTGGTTGAGGGATTCTCCTTGCAATTGTGTTCTCTATTGCTTTTGCAATTTACGGAAAGGAAATAAATAGGATAAAAGGGTGCATTGATACAAGGCAAATAGAATCAGAGAATCAGAGAATCACTTAGGTTAGAAAAGACCTTTAAGATCATCAAGCCAAATCATAAACCTAACACGGCCAAGTCCAGCAATAAACCATACCCCTAAGTGCCACATCTACGAATCTTTTAAATACCTCCAAGGATGGTGACTCCACCACTTCCCTGGGCAACCTGTTCCAATGCTCAATAACCCTTCTGGTGAAGAAATTTTTCCTAATGTTCAGTCAACCTCCCCTGATGTAATTTGAGGCCATTTCCTCTTGTCTTATCACTTGTTACATGAGAGAAGGTACTGACATCCACCTCAGTATAACTTCTATTGAAGTAGTTGTAGAGAGTGAGAAGGTTTCGCTTGAGCATCCTTTTTTTTTTTTTTCCAAACTAAATAGCCCCAGTTCCCTCAGCTGCTCCTTATAAGGACTTTGGACTATACTGACCTTAGCAGTAGAAAAAGCAACGTTCTAGAGAGATGCCAACAATAGTGTCAGCATCCTACCACACCCTAGGTGGGTAAGAAGACACAGTGCCACAGTGTGGGTTATTAGGTGCCTTGGCCCATGTATACAGTGTCAAAATTAAAGCAATACTAGTACATACGTGACCAGGCTGGGCATAAGTCTGGCAGCAGTGATTATGAAACCATGGTTTTCATTGAATAGCAGACACATGATAATTGAATTATCCTTTGAATTTATAATCAGAAAAGTCTCTGCAAGGTTGGTTAAGCTACTTCTGCAGTAAGAATTTCCCAATTTTGTGGAGAAAAAAAAAAAAGAAAAAAAAAAATCTAGAAACCAAAATAAACAGAGAGACATTTGCTGATGGTTTTAAACTTTGGGAAAATTACATCTTATTTTAATCATCATTAAAAAAACCCATATATCCACCCCTAATACACCATGTTATCTGCATTAATAATTTTGACTTTTTTGTTAGAAAAAAAAAGGTAATGACAAACACAAAATTACCTTCCTAGAATTTTGATAAAATCATACAGACACTCACTGAGTACCACATGTGAGTAATATTTCGGTTATCCCACTGATGTCACTGAGATGGAATTTAAAGTGCTGAAATTTTCAGTGATAGATATTTCACCCCAGATGTGAGCAATGTGTTCCTCAGAGACTGTAATTCTCCTAGGGCAATGTTAAACCCTTGGACTTGCATCTTATTAGTAAAATAACACAATTTAAAAATAGTATCAAAAGAGATCTAGTCAAGGAACTTAGCCTTGTGTATATTTCATTTTGTATATAAATTAATCTCTTAAATTATAAATAGATGTGCTTTTTACACATGGCTGTGTGTCATAAAAAATAAACTGTAAACTATGTTAAAATAAAATCAACAAGAAGAGGGCATTCAGAGTTAAAACTAAACCCATAAACTCTTACATGGATTTTGAATGTATGTTGTTGTCTAAAAAATGGCAACAGTTAAATATGAAGTGGTAGGATTTATCTTATAATTTTTATTTATAGCTGCCTGACTTCTTTTACATTTTAAAACTCTTAAACTTACTCTAATGCTTTCTGAATACTTAATTCTCTAACTTATTTTCTTAAGCAGCTGCCTTTAACTTAAGTATATATTTAATCATAAAGTATGTTAGAGCAGCTCACACAAATGAATAATTCTACCAAAAAAGCTACTACTGACTACTTTGCAAATGCAAACGACCCTTTGTTGTTGTCATCCTTATTTAGTGGCATAGACTGATCTCCAGAGCTGTAATGGGCTATTGTAAAAAGCCCTGGTTCAGAAGAGCACTTGAGCATGTATTTAAGAATAAAGTTTAGACACAGAATGGAAAGCCTGGTGGGGTGGATGGTGAGAACTCTTCCTGAATAGGACCCCTTCATGAACTAGGATCTGAGTGTGCAGACTTCTGGTGAAGCAGACCTGACTACAATTGATGGGAAAAATCTTTGTAGCTGCAAGTCTTCTGTAAGCCTGAGTGGCCCAAAGCTGTCTCTAGCACTACTTCAGCAAATCAAATGTGCCTGAATAACCTGTAGCCCATGGCCTGAGGACCTTTCCATACCCACAGACAACTTTTTCAGTGGGGAGGATGAGGGAATGCGGTGCAAACCCCGTGAATGGGTCCTCATACCATTTTCTCAAACAAGACTGGTTTCAGGTTTTCCTATCCAGTGCACTGCCTGCTCAGACTTGCCCCTACCACACTTTCCATGGCTTTTTGTTGGGAGTTATTTTTAATCTGGCTCTGCTAAATCCTTTGGTTTGTCATTTGGCCCTACAAATGATGCCAGGTGCCATAATATGAACCAGAGAACAAGTGGCAAGGCATTAGGGGTTGTGGGTGCAACTTACATTGTTGTTACCACTGAAAGAGCTTATCATATAAATTGTGGATTGAAAAATCTCAAACTTGTAAATCCAGCTATTGGGCTCTGAGTCTGAGATTAGAAACATCACAGTCCCTTGAAATGAAAAAATTTCACTGCCTCTTCAAATGCATTCAGTATTTTTTCCCTAATATCTTTGTCCTTGAAGCTCTGTTGCTTCAAACGTTGTCTTCCTCGAGTACTTTAACTTTTTTTTTTTTTGGATCAGTATGGATCTATATGTAACTCAAACAAAGCTAGTATAAGATCCTGAAGATAACATTAAAAGTCATACTGTCCAGCTTGCCAGAACGCAATTGTGTATTCACACCTGCTCTGGCTCCAGTGTGCACTTCCACCTATTCCAGTAAAGTGCAAGTCTGGTATTAATGATTATGGAACCTGCAGTACGAGAAAAACAAGGTCATTTTCATAAGCCTGACAGACATTCATTTTGCCAGTAAAAAATTTATAGTGGCTCAAAAATTGAATATAGTTGAAAGCAAACTAGACAGCATGCACCAGTGCTTGTACTTTTTAAGTTCTTCCATTTCTAGTGCTGTAGAAGCTTGTCTAAAGCCACAAAGTTTGCATGTATGCTACCATTCTTTCATGCACATTTTTTATTCTGGTTTCTTCATTTGAATTATGTGCAGTTACTGCTCAGACCCCCATTTTTACATTGTACAAGTAAATGCATATATGCACACATCTATATATATATACACACAAACATCTCTTATATGTACTTTAACTTTCTGTGCACATAATATCTAATTTCACGTACTGTGTGCATTTTTGTCGGGAGGAGTACATGCAGGTTCCAAACAGAGCTAGTGCAGCCTTCAACTGAGACTATCTATAGCGGCCTCAGGCTCAACAGCCTGGCAGGAAAACCTGCAAATCCTGCTGAACCCCACAGGTCTCTGTGACTTGCAGTGCCGATAGAAACATCCTCTCTGCTGAGGCATTAGAAGTTTCCAGATGAGCAACCTTCACTTCACTCTTTCAGACTCACTGTATTGTTACACAACTGCAGTTTTGAGCCTCTCTGATGCTAAACTTGAAATATGTGTTATTGCCACACATACAGTAAACAGACATCAAATAAGGGGGTTAACACTGAAGCTAATGGGTGTTTTATTATATAGCTTTAAAGAGGTTGACATTTCTTCCCATGAAAGAAAAGGCTGGGCATTTTTCCCCATCAGAAAGATGCTGTTTTGTCCCATAGTTACTAGTACAGTGCTATCTCATAATCTTCAACAGTGACTTTAAACACAGTCCTACAGCTGCCATGGACTTGGTGAATTATTCTAGGAATGTATTTGGTCCATTCTGGCTATTTAAGTAGAACACTCAAGACATTGCATCATAAAATATGATTTATTTAGATTTTTTAATTGATCTGTCACAGATCAGATTTGCAGCTGGGAACTTCAGGAAAGATCAACAAAAAGTCTGGAGAGACACTGGAGTAAAATGCCCTGTAGGATGTCAAGGCTCGTATTCTTTGTTTTTGTGACCTCAAAAGAATTGGCAAAAAAAGCTTTTTATATTTATAATTGGTAAAGACTATAAATACAACAGAGGACAGCAACTAGTAAAGGCAACCTGAAGATTTTAGAAATAGAGACGAGAGATAATTTCGGCCTCCATTCTGCAGTTAATGCAGAATTTTAAGAGTGTGAGTGGTCTTTTAATTCCAGCAGATGACTCCCATATACCTAAAGTCACACAAAGACATGAAAACGGTGTTTTCTGAAGGAGATCAATTGTACAAAAAGTGAAATCAATCTATATAGTGAATTGTACTCTGAAGTTTAGATTGCAGTGAAGTAGAACACTTAGAAGGCAAGAAAATTAACACACAAGGAGGTGCACAAGTAAAAAGATCAGGGAATTACACTTCTGAGCTTACCACGCAGCACAGACAAAAGACTTAATTCTCTTTCACCCAACGGGACATTTGACATTTTCCTTTCATTAAATTCCTATAAAGACGTGGGTGTCACAAGCCACTTAAAAGTTAAGAAGCCTTTGCAAATAATTATGTTTACTTGCAAGAAAGAGGCAGGGTATTCCTATGCCACATTGAATAATAATTATAGCTGGGCTTTTAGAAAGGTATTTATCTGCTATTTATTTGCTTTTTGAGGTTGCCTTCGAATGAGAGAAGCTTTTAGGAGCCATTTCCAATGCAAAACACTAATTAGAGCTCGAAAGAGCAGGCCTATTAGCACTTACTTTCTCAAAGTGCGAGGCAATTTGAGATGCTGAATGCCCTCAGTAACTTGTCGTTCAGGGGCATTGTGGAGTGCGTGGGGTTATGAGGATCCGAGGACCCGAGCGCCAGCACAAAGCAGCTGTCGCGATCCGTGCGGATGTCATCGGGGGGC